>ML431636.1:0-22174 GCA_005239525.1 Nicotiana knightiana
TGTGATGTTTTTGGGTCTATTTATACGTTTAGAATGAACCCTAAACGTCTCAAAGACTTCTATCCTGGCTTGGAAACTATTAAAAACCATAAAAACTCGGACCTCACCGAAATAGGCACCTAGGCGTTATGGGTCTAACGCCTGGGTAACGCCAGGACCCCCCAGGCGTTATGGGTCTAACGCCTGGGTAACGCCAGGCCACCCCAGGCGTTTTGGCTATAACGCCTGGGTAACGCCAGGCTTGTCCCAGATCACTCCTTTTCGACTCTTGCACGTATTTTCCGACGTTTATGCTCTCATTTAGCTCGGNACCCTATTAGGCACATATGACGTGTATTTTATCATTAAAGCTCATAAAATTCAAGGTATATAATGCTTAAAATCATGAATTCTAGCCACTCATCACCTGCCGAGACTATGGCAGCCCGTGCTGCGGAGTTCAAGGTCCTTAAGCAGGGAAGCATGAGTGTGTGGGAGTATCATATGGAGTTTGTGTGCTTGTCCAAATATGTTGTTCACATGATGCCGACTATGGAGGCCAGATTTCGACGGTTTGTTCAGGGCCTTGATCCCTTGGTTGTTAATGAAGCTGCTACAGCTGCCTTGCATTCGGATATGAACTATGGGAAAACAGTGGGATTCGCCCAGGAAATAGAGGCTCAGAAATTGAAAATAAGGATGGAGAGAGAAAATAGTGGTAGGGCTCGGTCAGTGGGCAACCTGGAGGTGTGAGATCAGCCCTTGGGAGAGGATCATCAGGGTCATATCAATCACATGCTCAGTCCTCATCCAGTGCGCCGCCATTAGGGCACAGTTATCAACAGGAAGGTCGTTTTGGACCCGGTTCAGATAGCAGGAGGTTCCATCAGTCTGGTTGTTCAGGTGGGAGGTTCCAGCAGCAGCGGAGGGTCCCATGCCCTAAGTGTGGGATATTTCATACTGAGCCTTGTTACTTGGATATTCCAGTATGCTATAGATGCGGAGTGAGGGGCCATGTTCAGCGAGATTGTCGTGTGCCCAGTCAGGGCACGGGTAGGGGTGCTACTCAGCCCTCTAGTTCATCAGCTGTTACGTCCTCAGCACGCCCTCCAGCACCAGCACGGCGCAGAGTAGCTAGGGGTAGAGCGCGGGGTCAAGGGGGACCCAATCGGTCTTATGCTTTGAGTGGTCGCCAGAGCGCCGAGGCTTCTCCAGATGTTGTCACAGGTATTCTGACTATTCAGTCTCATGATGTTTATGCTCTTATTGATCCCGGGTCTTCTTTGTCATATGTTACTCCATTTATTGCTTCAAGTTTTGGGATAGAACCCGAACAGCTTCACGAGTCGTTCTCTGTGTCTACTCCGGTTGGTGATTCTATTACGGCCATGCGAGTCTATAGAAATTATGTTGTCACGGTGCGTGGTCGACATACCACGGCCGATCTTATTGAGTTAGAAATGATAGATTTTGATGTAATTATGGGGATGGATTAGCTATATTCCTGCTTTGCTAAACTCGACTGCCGAACCAGGATTATGAGTCTTGAGTTGCCTAATGAACCAGTTATCGAATGGGAGGGGAATAATGTCGTGCCAAGAGGTAGACTCATTTCCTACCTTAAGGACTCAAAAATGATCAGAAAGGGTGCATCTACCATTTGGTCCAGGTTGCGGACACCACTTCAGAGATGCCTGCTCCCGAATTTGTGCCTATTGTGAATAAATTTCTTGAAATATTTCCAGACGCGCTTCCTGGGATTCCACCAGATAGAGAGATCGAGTTCGAGATTGATGTATTGCCAGATACGCAGCCAATATGTATTCCACCTTATAGGATGGCACCGGTAGAATTAAGGGAGTTGAAAGAACAATTGAAAGATATATTAGAAAAAGGTTTCATTCGGCCAAGTGTGTCGCCTTGGGGCGCACTGGTTCTTTTTGTCAGAAAGAAGGATGGGTCGCTCCGGATGTGTATTGATTATCAGAACGCTCAACAAGGTTATCATCAAGAATAAGTACCCATTGCCTCAGATAGATGATTTGTTCAACCATTTGCAAGGTGCTAAGTTCTTCTCAAAGAGTGATTTACGGTCCGGGTATCATCAGTTAAAAATCAGGAAGCAGGATATTCCTAAGATTGACTTCAGGACTCGATATGGGCATTTTGAATTTCTGGTAATGTCTTTTGGGCTAACCAACGCCCCAACAACTTTTATGGATCTTATGAATCAGGTTTTCAGACCATTTCTCGACTCCTTTGTGATTGTCTTCATTGACGATATTCTTGTTTATTCACGGAGTCAGGAAGATCATGTTAATCACCTCAGGGCAGTTCTGCAGACTCTTCATCAGCACCAATTGTATGCAAAGTTTTCAAAATGTGAGTTTTGGCTAGAATCAGTCACCTTTTTGGGCCATGTTGTTTCCAGGGAGGGGATTCAGGTTGATCCCCAAAAGGTTGTAGTGGTGAAGGATTGGCCTAGGCCAACGACCCCGACAGAGATTCGCAGTTTCTTGGGTCTAGCTGGGTATTATCGGAGGTTCGTGGAGAGATTCTCTACCCTTGCCTCGCCTCGCCCCGCCTCCCCATTGACTAAGCTGACGCAGAAGGCAGTTAAGTTCCAGTGGTCCGATGCTTGTGAAAAGAGTTTCAGGGAATTGAAATTGAAATTAACTTCGACACCAGTGCTGACCTTGCTAGAAGGTTCAGAGGGATTTGTGGTTTATTGTGATGCTTCAAGGGTTGGATTGGGGTGTGTTGATACAATATGATAAAGTTATAGTGTATGCTTCAAGGCAGTTCAAGAATCACGAGAAGAATTATCCAACGCATGATTTAGAGCTCACGGCGGTTGTGTTTGCATTGAAAATCTGGCGGCATTATCTTTATGGGGTCCATGTGGACGTGTTCACAGACCACAAGAGTCTTCAGTATTTATTCAAGCAGAAGGAGTTGAACTTAAGGCAGCTGAGGTGATTGTAATTCCTCAAAGACTATGATATGAATATTTTGTACCATCCAGGGAAGGCGAATGTGGTAGTCGACGCTCTTAGTCGGAAATCCATGGGTAGCTTGGCACATTTGGAAGTCGGTCAGAGGCTTTTGGCTCGGGAAGTTTATCATTTGGCTAGTGTGGGGTCTGTCTTTTGACCTCAGACGAAGGGGACGTCGTGGTGCGTAATGGAGCAGAATCTTCGCTCGTAGCAGAAGTCAAGGGAAAGCAATTCAGGGATCCGACTTTGGCATAACTGAGGGAAGCAATTTCGAATCACAAGACTTCAACATTCTCACTCGGCAATGATGACAGTGTCCTGCTGTGTCAAGAGAGGCTATGCGTTCCAGATGTGGATGATCTCCGAGGAAGGGTGATGGCAGAGGCTCACAACTCCAGGTATTCAGTACACCCAGGTTCTACGAAAATGTATCATGATCTCAAAGAGATTTATTGGTGGAATGGTATGAAGAGGGGTGTGGCGGACTTTGTGGCTAGGTGTCCGGCTTGTCAGCAAGTGAAGGTCGAGCATCAGAGGCCCGGTGGATTGATGCAACTTATGGAAATACCGATGTGGAAATGGGAAATGATCAATATGGACTTTGTGGTGGGGTTACCTCGCACTCCACGTAGGTTCGACTCGATTTGGGTGATAGTGGATCGACTCACGAAATCGGCGCATTTCTTGCCAGTCAAGTCCACCGATACTGCAGAACAGTACGCTCAGTTGTATATCAAAGAAATAGTCAGGCTCCATGTCACTCCAGTTTCTATCATCTCGGATCGAGGGGCCCAAATCATAGCTAACTTTTGGAAGAAATTTCAGCAAGGGTTGGGTACTCAGGTAAATCTCAGCACAACATTTCATCCACAAATTGATGGGCAGGCAGAGCGGACTATTCAGACGCTTGAAGATATGTTGCGGCCTTGTGTATTAGATTTCAAGGGTAGCTGGGATGAACACTTGTCGCTTATAGAATTTGCTTATAATAACAGTTTCCATGCTAGTATTCAGATGGCCCCATTTGAGGCATTGTACGGGAGGAGATGTAGATCTCCGATCGGATGGTTTGAGGTTGGTGAGGCATAATTTCTAGGACCATATCTTGTGCACCAAGCTATGAAAAAGTTAAAGTCATTCAGGAAAGGATGAAGACTGCTCACAGTCATTAGAAATCCTATGCGGACATTCGTCGTAGAGATTTGGAGTTTCAAGTAGATGATTGGGTATTCTTAAATGTGTCTCCCATGAAGGGAGTAATGCAGTTTGGGAAGAAGGGAAATTGATCCTCAAGGTATGTCGGGCCGTATCGGATTGCTCAAAGGATAGGACAGGTGGCTTATAGGCTGGAATTGCCCCCTAAAATGTCATTAGTGCACCCGGTGTTCCATGTGTCTATGTTGAAGAAAGTGGTTGGAGATCCATCAGCCATCGTGCCAGTTGAGACTATTGAGGTTAATGAAGAATTATCGTATGAAGAGGTTCCNGCTGGAATTGCCCCCTAAAATGTCATTAGTGCACCCGGTGTTCCATGTGTCTATGTTGAAGAAAGTGGTTGGAGATCCATCAGCCATCGTGCCAGTCGAGACTATTGAGGTTAATGAAGAATTATCATATGAGGAAGTTCCGGTTGCTATTCTTGATAGGCAAGTCTATAGATTGAGGAAAAAAGAAATTGCTTTAGTTAAAGTGTTGTGGCAAAGTCAGCAAGGTGAGAAATCCACGTGGGAAGCGGAAAATGAAATGAAAGAAAAATATCCCCATTTGTTTGAATAAGTCTAGTAGTGATCGTGCGAATTGTCATCTCTAAAAAATTATATGTTATGTTCCGTTTTGTGCAAAGGTACCCCATTTTCCCCTAATTCCTCTACTATTGTAACTTCTCAAGTTGTGCCATAATTGTGTATGTTATGACTATTTGAGTAATGTGCAACCCCCTTGGAGTAAATGAGATTATGTGAAACTCATGAGATGGTTAAATGATTAGTTGAAGTGTATATTGGTAATGATTAATTGAAGTGTAGATTGGTAAGGATTAATTGAAGTGTATATGACATGTCGAAGTAATTGAATTATATGGGACTTGTCGAGGATACCAAATTATGTGCAAGGGCATGAAATAATTGGTTAGGAACATGTGTTTCGGGGGCTCTCTGACAGGTGGATAGGCCTAATTACAGGAAAACTCTGGCGAAATTTTCAGAAAATAACGGGGTTAGTAAAAATTGGGGGTTGGCATATTGTGTTTTCAAAACCAAATGATTTCCCGATCCTTATTTGAGGACGAATGATTTTTAAGTGGGGTAGGATGTAAAGACCTGTAAAATTTCTATGTCAAAAATAATGCCTGAGTAGGTCCATGTGTTGTTATAACGGTAGAAATTCTTAAAACGGTTCTATTTTGAGTAAAAAGTATCCCAGAACTTGAAAGATTAAATTTTCCAGTAATTGCGCGTTATGCGACGCACTATGCTAACAGGTATGCGGACCGCATAGTGCATACCTGGACAGATTCCTATCCATTTTGAGGAAAGCTATGCGGCCTAGAATGTGATCGCATTTCACGAATGCAGGCCGCATAGTTGTCGCATTCTTTCCCCATGGTTTTTGCGAGTGAGATTATGCGACGCACTATGCGATCGCATAACAGGTATGCGGACTTCATAGTGGTCGCAAACTTGGGCGGTGTGGTTCCCATTTTGGCCCATTTGAAGGCCAACTATGCGACAGGAATGCGATCGCATTCCTGACCGCATCTCTGTGTCGGGGCTCCTATTTTCTAAATTTGAAACCCGACCCCCTATTTTATAAAACACCCCTTCCCTTTATTTTTGACGATTTTCTGACCAAAAATAGAGCAAGAAGAAGAAGTTCTTGAGAGAGAAGGTTTGAACATCATCCAATTTGATTTTCCAAAATCCCTCAAGCTCGGAAATTATCGAGTTATTGTCATCTTGTTCACTCAAAGAAGTAATTCTTCACCCTATTTCCCCAATTTCTAAGATTTTGTGTAAGAATGAAACACACCTAGGTTGGTTCTTGAAAATAAGAAGTGAAATCTTCCATGCATGTGAGTTAAACCCCGTAATCTAGTAAAGGGAAAAACAAGTTTGGGCAATTATTCTCAAAAGGGAGTTAGTAGTCTAAGGGGTCACATAATGTATGATGAAATACACAATTGGGTACAAGATTCCTAATTCTAAGTTAAATATGTCACATTGTGGAATAGATTAACGGTGCTAGACGGTCCGGTGAATTGTGATAGAAATTAAAAAGGGGACGACTCGAGGTATGTATGGTTAACTTTATCTTCGTAGAGTCACCTTGTTGGTGTCCAAACATATGATATGAGTTTCTTGTTGAGTATATGTGAATTGATTGCCCGGTTTTGTTGAGGTGTGAGATTGCATTCTCTGATTTGTCTTAGTCGACTATCGCGATAATTGAAATTGCGAAAGGTGACTTCTATGTGATTACTCTAACATGTGCAAGGTTTGTCAAATGCTTGAGTATGAAAGAATGATAACAAACTCAAATGTGTAAATGTATCTAAGTGATAAGGTCTATGTAACAAGTGATGAAGGGGAATTGTTAATTGATCTAATTGAACTAAATGACCATGGAAATAGCGTATATGATTCATTGTTGGCAAGGTTTACTGTGGCTTAACTTCATATGAATTGTTGGTTGTAATGATTTACATTCTTGTTTATGAGCATCTTTTTGGTTGAATTAATGGATGATAAAGACTATTGTGAACACATGGTTGGTTGGGTGTTATGAAATTGTACTCTTGATGATATGAAACCCTGCGATTGAATTGTGGGCTGTTATTGCTTGCCATGAAATGTGATGGTCCGGTGGGATCGGGTTGCACGCCGCAACACGTAGAAATAAGGGTGGAGTGTAAATTGTACAGTGGGATCGGGTTGCACACTGCAACAGAAATGTAAGGTGGGATCGGGTTGCATGCCGCAACACGTAACAATAAGGGTGGATAGGTAACAAGAGTGGAGTGTAAAAGGAAATGTGATTATGATGAAACGAGAATCTGTGAGGCTCTCAATTGTACTTGTTTTCTGTATCACTGTGCACTATATGTTGGTTCCTTTAACTGCTTTCTATTTGTGCATCTCTTGATTTTACTTTAAGTAAAGTTTGCTCATACTTACTAGTACTATTCCACAGTACTAACGTCCCTTTTGTCGGGGGCGCTATATCTTTTATATGGATGTAGGTGGGTCCATAGCAGGTAGCTCAGCTCGCCGTTAGTGGTGCCTCCTCCTCATCTTTCATCTAGTACTGGTGAGCCCCACTCCCTCCCTGGGCCGTGTGTAATTCATGCCATCTCTTTTGAGTCTGCTATGTATTGTAAGGTATAGTCGGGGTCTTGTTGCCGGCAAGTATTGTATAAACTCCTAGTATTCGTAGAGGCTCCGTAGACATGATGTGGGTGTATATATGTATTTTGGGTAGCAACTGTACGTATTCGGAATCATGGTTCATATTTGAAATGCATGTATGTATTGTGTATGTTTTGGGAACCAATTGTTGAAATTCTAAAAGAGAAACGAACATAAGTTTGTAAATCCACCCTTAATTCCTAAGTCGTTATTTCATATGGAATACGGTGCATTGTATATACTGGGGAAACGCGTTGGGTAGGAAAGGCAATCTAGGTCCGCTTGACCGGGTTCACCCGGTCAGCTGCCGGTCTCGTCCCTCAGTTTTGGGGCGTGACAGCTGCCTTCCCACATATGTTGTGTGGGTTGGCCTTTTCTTTTCCAATTCACAGGTACCCGTTTCATCCCAATTTAGGGGAATAATCACAATTTCATCCCAAATCACAATCCACCCCTACACCGGCATGTGTAGTTTCAGGTTTGGGCCTTATGACCCACCCTTCCTCGGTTTTGCTAATGATGCTCCCAAAAATATTTTTTTATACTCAATCTGCACACAAAGGTAACACACATATATAGAAATGTATTCATCTTAGAACCTTTCACATTGTACAACTCTTTTATTAGCATTTTCAACCTCTCACATAACAATGTTCCATTGGTTCTTGGGGCTTTCACAAGTTTCATTATTCATGGCACGATGGCCACATTTTATTTATATCCCAGACTTTCACTTCATTTAAGTTCAAGGATCACCACCAAATTCCAACATATAGAACATTCCCGAAATCGTATACCTCAAGTGCGTTAGTAATGGAACTTTTAACTCAAAAGATTCTTTCCAAAGAAAGAGACATACCAACTAACAATAAGAACACACATCAAAGTCGTAAACAAGCAGTATCCCAATTCATTTCCAAACATATTTATAGATTATTAACAACGATACATACTCAATCAAGTCATAAAGTACACGTGGGAGCAATTAAGAGTATTAAGCATATCGAGTTTTCCCAACCCAATTGGTATACTAGTTTTCATTTACCATACGTCTCAAAGCCATACCAACTTAATAAACAAACCATACTTTACATCTAAATTTTCATGTAAAGCTTATTCGGAATAATCAAGTTTATATATTTATAGGAGATAACCCGGGATGTAGAAATTAGGGATTTTGAGCCGACCATACTTAAACTTTACGGAAACATTATGGAATTCAATTCAGAGAGAGAAAATTTAGCCAACATACCTTGACTGGCTCTTATCCCTAATTCTTACGAAAATTTCCGGAATCCATTAGCTCTTTCAATCTATTTGACAAAATAGTACAATCAAATTGGAATTAGGAATTAGATCATAGTCCCAGCTCACTTGAGAATTACACCTAGAATTATGAGTTTGTTAAGAGCACATCCCCCATTTCTTTATATCTTTGCTTTTACTTTCCCACACATAGTTTAGAACCTCATGCATGCAAGGTCCCTATCCTTATCTCCATGGACTACCCTACTAATGGCCCATTGTAGCTAATCATGGAATTTAAGAGCTGGTGTGGTAGAAACTTACCTCATAGAGTGAAGAAATTGGTATCGTATTTGATTAGTTCCAAGCTTTCAGTGGTGATGGAGGATCAATTTGATGGAATTGGGACCTTCTCTCCAGAACCCTCTCTTTTCTCACTCTAAATTATCAGGAGAATAGTTTAAAAAGGTGGGGATGTGTTTTATATTGGTTTAGCGTCGGGTTTAAAAATAAGAAAATGGGGTACCCCGACACAAATATGTGGTCGCACATGCGACCGCAGAGTGAGTATGTCGTCCGCAAGGCTGCCACAGAAAGGCCTCAGGAGAGTAACTTTTCTGACCAGGTATGCGACCATTATGCGACCCGCATACCTATTCTGCGGTCGCATAGTGTGACGCAGAACTTCCATCGTAAAACTCCAAGGCAGATATGCGATAGATTATGCAGTGTTGACCCAAGTCACTGCATGGTTTTGAATATTGACAAATGCTTACCCAATTGAACCAGGTCCATCAGGGCAAACATCTCGAACGAACCAATTGGCACAAGAATCGTACATGCACAGGAGATAAACGTGATCTGTGAATTATCCATGAACTAAAAGGTTGTCTCATAATGCGAAAAGGTTGAAAATTAGTAAGGGGTTAGAGTTCGAGTTCAGGAAGGACAGAAATAAAGGAAGGAAGTTGAGATAAACACAAACTCTTCCACCAAGGAAAAGTTGCATTAGAACTAAACAAGAACATCTTAACTTCTGGGGCTATATAATGTTGAAGTATTCCTACTTAAAATTATTCACACAAAGACAGAATTGAAGCAAGAACTGAAGGCAAAATTACTAGAGAAATTTTGCAAGCAGAATCCTTGTGCGATACAAAGGCTACTGTCCAGCTAGAAGAACCAATTCCATCTGTTTGTCTTTCGAGTCTAGTTGGTTGTAGTAGGTGATTTAATATTTTATCTTTCAGTTTTATTAGAAGTAATTGTAATAGGTACACGTTGTTCAAGTTAGATTTAACTTGAAGCTTGTTGCAATTAGCTAGAGGCTAGGTTCCTACAAAGGGATTAGAGTTAGTCCTTAGGTTTACAAAAGAGTTTATTTTGTAAATGTTGTTTGGCTCAGAGTTGTAGTGAAGAGTTTGGGAAAATCCTACTGAGGAGTTGGTCGTGGTTTTTTCACCTTTTGAGCCAGGTATTTTCGACCTAAAAATCTCTGTGTTTTTACTTTACTGCATTTATTATTCCGCACTAGTAGAAGTTCGAATACCAAGAAGAACCAGGTTCTTCTATTGAGACAACACTCGAAAAATTGGACACCACACAAATCACCCCCCCCCCTCTTGTGTGGTATTGAAGTATAAAACATCAATTGGTATCANGTCCAACCCAAGAAAACCACAACAAAAGCTATGGTTGCTGCTTGGGGGGGGGGCGGGGGGAAGTTCAGATGAAGAATCAGAATATGGTGAGAATGAAGATCAGGCGCTCATGGAAATTGGAGAATCCGATGAGGAATCACATGAAGAACCAGAGGTAAGTATCTCCCATTTTAAAAATAAAATAAAGTTCCTATCTAAGGAAAAACTCTCTGAGTTGCTACTTGATTTCATGGATGATTCCGGACTGTAAATCTGAAAAGAAAAACATTGTCTTGTGGAACTAGGTTCATCCACTTGAAACTGAGATTCTAGAACTAACATCTGAAAACTTAAAGTTAAAGCTAGGATCCAGTAAAAAGGTTGTTGACCATTCTCATATCATGTTAGAAGAAAATGTGGGAAAACTAAAAGATAAGATGTATGCCAAGGATGAACAGATAAGAACTCTTAAAGAAGAACTTGGCAAAGTCAAACATGAATTAGATCGAACTTGTAAATGGAATAAATCCTCTGATGCCTTGATATGGCTTCAAGAGAATCATAGTAGCAACCGGAGAGGTATTGGCTTTGGGAGTCATTGCCCAAGTGGGATCCCAAAAGCAAATATCTCACTCTCCCTGAGAATAAAATCTGCACCCACTGTGGTAAGACTGGCCACTACAAAATTGAGTGTACTGCAAAAGAACAAGCCAGTCGAAGAAATGAGAGTTTTGTTTAAAAGAAAAATTGGGTACCAAATTGGGCTAGAAAAATCTTGATTCATCCATTCTCTCATAGAAAAGGACCCAAACTAGTTTCGGTTCTTAAAACTAACCCCTGATTCCTTTTTGTAGGTTCAAGTGAGAGGAGGCAGCCAAATTTGGTATTTGGATAGTGGTTGGTCAAAGCATATGACAGGGAACATGGAACAGTTCCTTTCACTTGAAAGTCTCAAAGGACGAAATGTCTCCTTTGGAAATGGAAAGAAAGGTGAAATTATTGGAGTTGGTAAGGTAGGTAAGGATGACACACGTTTCAGTGAACATGTGTATCTGATAGATGGTTTGAAATATAGCCTGATCAGTGTGTCACAACTGTGTGACAGAGGTAACCTGGTTGCCTTTACTTCCACAAAATGTTTTGTGATTAACCTGCTTACTGACAAGATTGTTTTGCAGGGAAAAAGAATGAATAATATCTATGTCATAGACTTGTCCACACTGTCTGAAAATGAACTCGCTTGCCTAAGTTTGTTGGACAGTGATCCCCTCCTGTGGCACAAAAGACTTGGTCATACAAGTCTAAATCAGCTAAACAAACTAGTCTCTAAAGACTTAGTGGTAGGGCTTACTAACATTAAGTTCAAGGAAGACAAAGTTTGTGACGCATGTGCAAGAGGGAAACAGGTAAGATGTTCTTTCAAAAGTAAGAAAATGGTCAGTACCGCCAGGACGTTGGAACTGGTTCATATGGACCTATGTGTGTAAAGACCCGTAAAATTTTCTTGTTTAAAATAATGCCCGAACGAGTCGCTGAGTTCTTTTATTATGGAAATTATTAAAACGGACCTAAATTGAGTAAAAAGTACCCCGAGACTTAAAGAATAAAATTTTCCAGAAAGTAAGTGTTATGCGGCACTCTATGCTATCGCATAACGTGTATGCGGACCGCATAATGGTACCATACACGGGCAGATCACTTCCCCATTTGAGGTCAACTATGCGGTCCAATATGCAATCGCATTCCAGTTCTGCGGGCCGCATAAGTTTTCGCATTGTTGCCTTTGATTTTGGGAGGGAAGTTATGCGGTGCATTATGCGATCGCATAACGTGTATGTGGACCGCACAATGGTCGCATACCTGGGAAGTGTGCTTTTGATTTTGGCCCATCTTGAGGGCCATTATGCGGTCGGATCTGCGGACCACATGTCAGGAATGCGATCGCATTCCTGACCGCATTCTTGTGTCGGGCCCTGTTTTTCCTAATTTTTAAAACCCGACCCAAGTTTATTAAAATACCCCTCCCCTTCATTTTTAACCATTTTTCTGAGATATTAGAGAGAGGAAGGAGTGGGTTCTAGAGAGAGAAAGTCCCAACTTCATTAAATTGGTCTTCCTTCATCACTCAAGCTTGGAACTAATCAAGTAGAACACAAATTTCTTCACTCTAAGAGGTAAGCTTCTACCTCATTAACCCTAATTTCAAGATTTTATTAAAATGAAACATGGGTAGGATAGTTCATAAAGATGGGGTTAAGAATCTTACATGCATGTACCCAATTTATCTTAATCTAGTAAAGGAAAGTAGGTTGGAGTAACCTTTCACTAAAAATGGGTTATTTAATCTAAAGGAACACCTAGTGTTTAATAGAAAAATCAAATGAGTTCAAGAAATATTCATGATTCCTAATTCTAAGTTTAAATGTGTCATATTGTGAATTAGATCGAAGGTTCTAGAAGGTCCGGTGATTTGAGATAGAAATTAAGGAAAGATCCCGATTCGAGGTTTGTATGGCTAACTTTAACCTTTGTAGAATCCTCTTGTTGGGTCCGAGTATACGGTATGTGTACCTTGTCTGGAAATATGTGAATTGATTGTTCAAACGTGTTGAGACGTAAGATTCTATTCTCTGATTGTCCTAGTTGACTGTCATGCTACCGTGCTATATGAAGCTGTGAAAAGTGTTTTGATGTGCGTATTTCATTCTGTGCAAAGCTCGTAAATGCTAAAGGGTATCGATATGAAAGGATGTGTAATGAATAAAAGATTGATGATGTGCCCAAATGTGGGAATGTGTAAAATGGCTAAAAGTCGTGTGTGGAAAGTAAGGAAAAAGGGTATTGTGAAATGATGTAAATGAGTTGAACGATTATGGAAACACCGTGTACATGAATTACTACTTGATGAGAGTTATGGTGCCTTGGGCCCAAATAAACAAATTGTTGATATGAACTTGCATTCCTTGAAATGATGATTCTTGTGATGTAATTGTTTGTGGTTGTTGTTGTGAATTTAAATTGTCAGGCGGGGTCGGGTTGCGCACCGCAACACGAAGTAATAAGGTTGATGGGTTGTGGTGATAAGGGTGGCTGGGGTAATAAGCGGATGGAATGTGATCATTATCACTAATGAAATGAAAATCTATGAGCTCTTGAATATGATGATGTTGAAAGGGAAAAAGGAGAGATTGTGAACCTTGTTTGGTTTTGGTTGTTTTCTTTCCACGTTCCTTGATTAACTGGTTCTATTACTTTCTCATAATTGTGTGTTGTTTGATTTTACTTGGGATAAAGTTTGTTTATACATACTAGTACTATTCCACAGTACTAACGTCCCTTTTGCGGGGCGCTACATCTTTTTATATGGATGTAGGTAGGTCCATAGCAGGTTCCTCAGCTCGCCGTTAGTGGTGCTTTCTCCTCATCCTTTCTCAGTTGTACTGGTGAGCCCCATTTCCTCTCGGAGCCATGTGTAGTTCATGCCATCTCCTTTTGAGTATATTATGTATAGTAAGGTATAGCCGGGGCCTTGTTGCCGGCAAGTATTGTATAAACTCCTAGTACTCTTAGAGGCTCCGTAGACACTATGTGGGTGTATATATATATATATATGTTGGGCAGTGGTTGTATGTACTCGTAATCGTTGTCCGTATCGGGAAGTGTTGTGTCTATTATGTATGTTTTGGGAAATCTAATGTAATAACGTAAAATGAGGAAAAGTTGGATTTATTATGGTAATCATAGACTTTTAAGCTTATTTCACTATTTCACATAAATAATGAATGTTATAAACACGGGGAAACGCGTTGGGTAGGAAAGGAAAATCAGGTTCGATTGACTGGTATCACCCGGTTGAGTGTCGGTCGCGTCCCTCGATTTTGGGGTGTGACAATGTGGTCCTATGAGAACTCTGAGCAGAGGTGGCAAGAAATATGTAATGGTGCTAGTTGATGACTATTCAAGGTTCACTTGGAACTTATTTCTGACATCTAAGGATGAAGCATTTGATATGTTCACCTCATTTGTTAAGAAAACTCAAAATCAGTTAGGAAATCAACTAGCATCAATAAGATCTGATCATGGTACTGAATTTGAGAATGCAAAGTTTGCGGAGTTCTGTGATGAACATGGTATCAATCACAATTTTTCTGCCCCTAGAACCCCACAGCAAAATGGGGTTGTTGAAAGAAAGAATAGAACTCTTAAAGATATGGCAAGAACCATGCTTCTTTCTAGAAAACTACCTCATAGCTTCTGGGCAGAAGCAATAAACACTGCATGCTATATAATAAATAGATGCATGACCAGGCCTCTGGTGGAGAAAACTCCTTATGAATTATTTAAAGGGAGAAACCCCAACATATCCCACCTTAGGGCTTTCGGATGCAAGTGCTTTGTCACAATAATGGCAAAGACTCCCTAGGAAAATATAATCCCAGAAGTTATGAGGGAGTATTCTTGGGATATCCATCACATAGCAAAGCTTATAAAGTGTATAATAAAAGAACTATGTGTGTAGAAGAAAGTGTACATGTTGTCTTTGATGAAACTAACACTCTTGCTGAGAGACAGGAACCAGAAGATGAGGAGCTTGGACTGGTGAGAAGCAGTGAAAACATTGAAGCAAACATGGAAGATGGAACAGGTGATGGACCAGGTCCAACTACCCCAAGCAACATGACAGGGGGAAATCAACATGTGAACCTTGGCCCTGGTCCTGTTCCACAACAACAAAACACCATGGAACTATCCAGAAGTGAATAGTTGGTTCTCAAACCACACAGATATCATAGTTCTCACCCTCTTGAGAACATCATAACAGATCTAACATCTGGAATCAAAACAAGATCCTCTTTGAAAAATCTGTGTGCGTTTGATGCCTTTCTATCCTTGATTGAACCAAAGAACATTGGTGAAGCCCTACAGGATGCTGACTGGGTAAATGCCATGCAAGAAGAGCTGAATCAATTTGAAAGAAGTCAAGTGTGGCACTTGGTACCCAGACCACTAGACAGATCAGTGATTGGCACAAAGTGGGTCTTCAGAAACAAGCTTGATGAGGATGGAACTGTAACAAGAAACAAGGCTAGACTGGTTGTTCAAGGATACAGTCAAGAAGAGGGAATTTACTATGATAAGACCTTTGCCCATGTGCAATACTGGAGGCAATCAGACTTCTTATAGCATTTGTTTCACACATGGAATTCACTCTCCATCAGATGGATGTTAAGAGTTCCTTCCTCAATGGCTATCTGAAGGAAGATGTATTTTTCAGACAGCCTCCAGGTTTTGAAAGCAATGAGTCACCTGACCATGTATACAAACTTGACAAGGCTCTTTATGGTCTCAAACAAGCACCAAGAGCATGGTATGAGCGTCTATCAAAATTCCTGCTAGAACATGGATACAAACGAGGTAAAATTGACAGCACCTTNCAGTAAAGAACTTTTGGTTGTGCAAATATATGTGGATGATATCATATTTGGGGCGACTTCTGAAAAATTGAGTAAGGAGTTTGCTATACTTATGGGGAGTGAGTTTGAGATGAGTATGATGGGTGAGCTAAACTTCTTCTTAGGCTTGCAAATCAAGCAAAACTCAAATGGAACAATGATCCATCAACAAAAGTATGTGAAAGAATTGCTCAAGAAATTTAAAATGGAAGACTTAAAGGAAATAGACATCCCCATATCCACAGCTACAAAATTAGATGTGGATGAACCTGGTTCATCTGTTGATCAGAAGCTATATAGAGGGATGATTGGGTCTCTATTATATCTCACTGCCAGCAGACCTGATATTGTGTTCAGTGTAGGACTGTGTGCTAGGTTTCAGGCAAATCCAAAGGAGTCCCACCTAACTGCAGTGAAGAGAATTTTGAGATATCTGAAAGGCACCACTGATTTGTGCCTTTGGTATCCTAAAGGTAGTAATTTCGACCTTGTAGGATATGCTGATGCTGATTATGCAGGTTTCCTGGTTGACAGGAAAAGTACTTCAGGCATGGCTCACTTTTTGGGCTCCTGCCTTGTGTCTTGGGCCACCAAGAAACAAAATTCAGTAGCCTTGTCTACTGTTGAGGCTAAATATGTGGATGCATCCTCATGCTGTGCTCAGTTGCTATGGATCAAGCAATAACTCATGGAATTTGTTATAGAGGTTGGATACATTCAAATTTTCTATGACAACACTAGTGCAATAAGTATGACGAAGAACCCGGTTCATCATAAAAGAACTAAGCACATAGATGTTAGACACCATTTCCTAAGGGATAACTATGAAAAAGGAATGATCTCAATCGNCCACTTAATAGAAAAAAAATATTTTTTTTTGGCTAGAAACACTAACATAGATAATCAACCAGACTAATCATTACTCAGCATCATGACTTTACTCTCATACTCTCTTGCAATGTATTAATATGATTCCCTGGTTGCTAATGATGTTTTTCTATCTTTGTAAATTGAGGCAAATTAAAGACTTTAACACGATGAACCTGGTTCATCCCTGCTGGTTCATCTTACTGACAAGGTACGTGCTCATCTCCATACAATTATTGACTTAATTACAGTCACACATGAGCAGGATTCTATCTATATTTGGTTCATTTCAAATTCTTTGTACTTATCCCTAAATGAACTCGTTCCAAGAAGTCCCATCAGTACTCAATTATCCTAGAGATAGGGAACTCTTAACTATCTAATCAATGACACCCCTACATCTATTAGACTCCCACTTGAGTAAATGTTATGCCCGTTGTATAATTAATACCCATATCTTATAAAAGAGCCATCATTACCTCCCCTCTTCATAACATAATAAGTCGAACCAAGTTCATTATTCTTCTAACAAAACTGATCATCTCTTTACTTCCAAAAATACATAACAATGTCTTCACCACCCCCTACTTCATCTTCCTACACAAACTCTAATCATGGGGAAGAAACTTCCAGTCCTAATTCTACTTCAGTTTACAGTTCACATTCACCAAACAGATCTTCATCTCCCCAAAACCCTCCAGTTCTTGAACCCACTCCTGAACCCATACCTAACCCTCTAGCCCCCAGGGCACAAAGAGTAAAAGTTTTTGCCAGAAAATCAGTTGCTTCTGGCTCTCGTGCAAAATTCTTGGAGGAAATTCTTAAAGCCAGTGAGGTTCATATGTCCGAATCTTCAAGTAATCCTTCAAATCCGCTAATGAGGATGAAGCACCAGGTTCATCCAGTTCTGAGCAAGGTAATCTTGAAGTTGAATCTGAAACTACTACTATTGAAAATAGGTTTGTGTTGGTTGGGTCAGTTATTGATGTAGAAGTTCTCGATAGGCAAAGAAAATTGGCAAAAAATCTTGAGAGAGACGGAGAAGGAGGTTTTGTAAGGGGATCTGGGGAAGATGGTGCCACATTGGCTATTTGTGGCCCCACTCCTATGATAAATGAAGAAGGAGTCATAGATTTAGGGGGAAGTATTATTGGGGAAGCAGCAGCGGGTTTAGAGAGCCTACAAAAATCAAAAGATGAACCTGGTTCATCTGTCGAGGAGACATTAGATGAGATTTTGAGGAAGCTGGGGAGTCCTACAATCCCAAGAGGAAAAGAACTTCCAAATCAAAGAAGGCTACTACCCCAAAGAAAAGAAAAGTTTCAATATCTGCTGATGTTTCTTCCCCAAAGGTTCGTGCTACAAGAAGTATTGTTCGACAAGGAGAAGAGGAGTTAGAAAGGGCTCTGAGAGAGAGCAAGAAAAAAGAAAGATTCCAAGGGAAAGGCAAAGTTAGGAGAGCCTATTGAGGTTGTTAATGTTGATGATGAGACGATGGACTTGGTCCATCATGAGGAGCAGCCAGCTCCAGTTGTGGTTGAGACACCCAAGCCCAAGAAGGCTAAGGCTTCTTCAAAGAAGTCAGCTTCTGTGTCTGCCACACCCTCAAGCACAGCTAAAAGGACCAGGTCCAAGGCCAAGAAGTGAAAGTTGTTGAATAAGAAAGTTAATGGAGTGGAGGAGAAGAGGAGATCTCTGGTGAGCAATCTGACAAACTCACCATGTTTGGCAAGCGTATTATTCTTAAAGGAAAGCTGGTGAGAGATCTGGAAGAATCATGAATGATCTTTTTGTTGAATGCACTGGATGTGCAGGGATGGAAGGACTTGGTCCTTCACCTGGAAGGAAGGCTGGCAAGGAATGAACTGGTGGAGTTTATGGCCAATGCAAGTGTGAAGGATGGCAGGGTAACCTCCACAGTCAAGGAGATTCAGATCACTTTTGATGCAAAGGAGCTGGGAGAGATTATGAATATCCCTGCTGAGGGCTATGATGATTACACTAGGCAAAGATGATGATGGAATGGCCTCAACTATCAACATCACCAGATTCTTTTGTGAAAATGAGAAGGAACTTGAGCCAAGGCCAGTGTTCAAAAGTAAAATGCAGCCCCAGAACAAGCTACTCTTCCAATTTGTGATTAAGTTTGTGCTGCCAAGACAAGAGCGTAGACACATCGCCAGTTACATGGACTTAACACTTATGGAGTGCATNGAAAGATTCCAAGGGAAAGGCAAAGTTAGGAGAGCCTATTGAGGTTGTTAATGTTGATGATGAGACGATGGACTTGGTCCATCATGAGGAGCAGCCAGCTCCAGTTGTGGTTGAGACACCCAAGCCCAAGAAGGCTAAGGCTTCTTCAAAGAAGTCAGCTTCTGTGTCTGCCACACCCTCAAGCACAGCTAAAAGGACCAGGTCCAAGGTCAAGAAGTGAAAGTTGTTGAATAAGAAAGTTAATGGAGTGGAGGAGAAGAGGAGATCTCTGGTGAGCAATCTGACAAACTCACCATGTTTGGCAAGCGTATTATTCTTAAAGGAAAGCTGGTGAGAGATCTGGAAGAATCATGAATGATCTTTTTGTTGAATGCACTGGATGTGCAGGGATGGAAGGACATGGTCCTTCACCTGGAAGGAAGGCTGGCAAGGAATGAACTGGTGGAGTTTATGGCCAATGCAAGTGTGAAGGATGGCAGGGTAACCTCCACAGTCAAGGGGATTCAGATCACATTTGATGCAAAGGAGCTGGGAGAGATTCTGAATATCCCTGCTGAGGGCTATGATGATTACACTAGGCAAAGATGGCCCAGTCTCGATGGAATGGCCTTAGCTCTCAACATCACCAGATTCTTTTGTGAAAATGAGAAGGAACTTGAGCCCAGGCCAGTGTTCAAAAGTGAAATGAAGCCCCAGAACAAGCTACTCTTCGAATTTGTGATCAAGTTTCTGCTGCCAAGACAAGAGCGTAGGCACATCGCCAGTTACATGGACTTAACACTTATGGAGTGCCTGTACAGGGGAAAGCAGATTAACTGGCCAGCTTTCATCATCCAGCTCTTGGACGGAGTTGAAAATGGAACCAAAGCACACGCTATTCCTTATGGATTTATTCTGACAGTTGTGCTTGCCCACTTTGAGGTTACTGTGAAGAAAGCTGAGATGGCTACTGCTAAGGATTATTTTGGGAAGAACACTTTGCTGACATGTAATTATACAATAAATGTTCCTGAGGATGAACCTGGTTCATCTAGGAAGCAGCCAGTCAATAGCAAAGTCAGGTCATTGGTGCAGGAAAGAGAGATAAAGGATGCGGAGATCCTTCGATTGAATTCTCGCCTTCATGAGGTTGAAGCTGAGCGGGATGCTCTCAGATATGAACTAGCCAAGGAGAAGGAGAAAAATGAAGGTGTTCTTCAACAAATGCTTTCTCTCCTTCAAGAAACGACCCCAACCTCATATGCCCCTTCCCAACCTTAGGAATTCCAGAGCTACCAAAACCCCTCTTTGCCTAGTTGTTCTGTTTCTGTTTTTGTTATTTTTGCTCATGGTAGTGACTGCTTTAGTGTTTTTTTTTGTATGGTGTTTGAATTGCGTCCTAATCAATGAATTCTATTATTTTTGTTATTACTTGTCTCAGTTTTTTATATAGCTTACATTTATTGGTTTCTTTTGATGATTAATCATGTTTGCATCTGCAGCTGCCTCAATGGCCATGAGTAATTGTTAACAACTCTGGTAAGTTTATCATTTTGCAACTTTCGATGATGCCAACAGGGGGAAGATATTTGCTTTTTCAAAATTTCAAAAGTTGTGATATTTATAACCTAATGAACTTGGTTTCTCCATGATAAATGCTTAAAACCATACATAGTGTTTGAAGTTTATACAAGGTTGAGCATAGAGTTTGTCATCGTCAAAAAGGGGGAATTCGTTGACCCAACTCACTGCATGGTTTTGAAGATTGACAAATGCCTACCCAGTTGAACCAGGTCCATCAGGGAAAACATATCGAACGAACCAATTGGCACAAGAACCGTACATGCACAGGAGATAAACGTGATCTGTGAATTATCCATGAACTAAAAGGTTATCTCCTAATGCGAAAAGGTTGCAAATTGATAAGGGTTAGAGTTCGAGTTCAGGGAGAACAAAAATAAAGAAAGGAAATTGAGATAAACACAAACTCTTCCACCAAGGAAAAGTGTCACGACCCCAAATCTTGGCCTGTCGTGATGGCGCCTATCGGGGAACTAGGCCAGCCAAAACTACACTCAAATCATAATAAGCTTCCATTTACATATTTACTATACTAATTACCCATAAAGGTTTCCTTTAAATATTTATAAAACAGTTAAAGGTATACTGAATATTAAATACAGCCCCCGGAACCCGGAGTCACTGGTCATGAGCATCTACACAAAATATACAACTCAAAAGAAAATAAATTCCATAATAGTAAGCAGGAGAGAGAGCAGGAATACGGACGCATGTAGCTACCTCGCAAACCTTCGAGAATCTCTGGAACAGATAGACAGCTCACCCTGCCCTAACACCTGAATCTGCACACAAGGTGTAGGGAGTAATGTGAGTACACCAACTCAGTAGTAATTAAAATAAATCAGGTCTGAGCAGCAAGAAACACATAAAATCAATGTCATCAATTCACAAGATGCACAACCTTTCTTTCCAATAGTATAACATAGATATGAGATCATCATGACTTAAAACCAACTTCAGAAAAATCCTTTGAAGAATGTATATTTTCAACAACTTCAAACCGAAAGATTTAGTATGAAAATGAAATGAATCATATAGAGGCCTCTCGGGCAAAACATATTTCATAAGCTTAGAGTGAAAGTAGTAAAATCATAAGTAGCCCCTCAAGAAAAACATGTATCATAATCAGCCCCTCAGGCATACCTCACCATCACTCGTAATCAGTCACTCAGCACCTCACAGTCCCTCATGCTTCCCAATCACTCGTCACTCGGCACTCGGCACTCGGTGCGCTCACTGGGGGTGTGTGCAGACTCCGGAGGGGCTCCTTCAGCCCAAGCACTAATATGAAGCCACCTCGTGGCGTATCATATCCTCACAATCAGGCCATCGGCCTCAACTCAGCAGAACCTCTCAATAAAGCCCCTTGGGCGAATCAGTAAAACAGGGTACTCAACCCAAAACATCATTTTTAAATCTCAAAGTAGTGTAAATCCGGCTGAGTTTCGAAAACAGTAAGCACAATGTGGCTGAGTGAAATCATCAATAAATAGTGAGGAAAACAGCAGTAAAAATCCCCCAAGGGGTCGAAACAGGTCAGCACGAGTCCCCAAACACGGCTTATAGCCCAAATATTTCAACAATCTTTAGAACATAATTTAACATAAGGTTTTGAGTAAAATATGCAACTCGTTAGTTGCCGCGGAGTGGACCTAGTCCAATCCAAAAATCAGTGTGCGCCACATACTCATCATCCGACATGTGCGCCATTCTAAAATCAGTGAGAAATATGTAGTCAGGGGTTTCATACCCTCAGGACAAGATTTATAACCATTACTTACCTCTACCGGGCCACAACACTAGTCCGCTATGCTCTT
>ML431636.1:22282-32951 GCA_005239525.1 Nicotiana knightiana
AATCTAGCCAAAACCAGTTCAACATCATCAATATATACTAAAGGAACACAACCCAATCGAAAACTATCAAATTATACAAGAATCTCGAAATTCGGCCAAACCCGAGCCCCGGGCCCACATCTCGAAATCCGATAAAATTTACATCACAAGAGCCCTTATCCTCCCACGAGACCGTACATACCAAGAACATCAAATCGGACGACAATTTCCCACTAAAATTGCCAAAAGAAATTCCCAACTCTTTCCTCCCATTTTCTAAACTTTTTCTTACTTTAATCCTTCAAATACAAGCCTAATCTGAACAAAATAACATAGAAACAACTTTAATAACTCGGGAACTTACCTCTATTGAAGACCCACGAATTCTCTCTTCAAATTGCCCTCAATTGAGCTCCAACCGCATGCAAAAATGGTGAAATAACTAAAATTTCGTAGAGGCCTCTTTTATACTGTTCTACCCAAAAATTCCACACCTGTGGAAAACATAATCACACCTGCGGACCTGCACCTGAAGTCACAGGTGCGCACCTGTGCAATTCCACTAACAGACCGATTCTCGCACCTGCGGCCACTTCTCCGCACATGCGGCTTCGCAGGTGCGGCCATCTCTTCACACCTGCGGATTTCCCTTGCCTAGCCTCCTTTCGTACCTGTGTATGGCCTTTCACACCTGCGACATCGCACCTGCAGCTATCCTTCCGCAGGTGCGGCCAACACCAGAAACTTACACCAGCAGCCATTTGCTGCAATTTTCCAAGTTCGAAACTCCGCCACCATCCGAAATCAATCCCGATCCCCTCGGGGCCCCTACCAAACATACCAACATACCCCATAGCATTATTCAAACTTAGTCGAGCCTTCGAAACACCAAAAACAACATGAAAACACCAAAATTAAATCAAATTCACGCCTATGAACTTTGAAACTTCCAAATTTTGCCAACGACGCCGAAACCAACCAAAACACCTCCGATTGACCTGAAATTTTGCACACATACTAAAAATGACATTACGGACCTATTCCAACTTCCGAAATTTCATTCCAACCCTGATAGCCTATTTTCTACTGCCGACCGAAAATCGCCAAAAACTAACTTTCGCCAATTAAAGCCTAATTCTACACCGGACATCAAAACTCCATTCAGAACACACTCCTAAGTCCCAATTAACCTAACGAAACCATCCGAGCCATAAAATACGCATTCCGAGGTCGTTCACCAATAAGTCAACTCTCACTTGACTTTCTCAACTATTAGGCTACCTTGAGAGACTACATGCCACAATTCTCACCATGACCACTCTGAACCCAAACCAACCGACCCAACACACATAAATGAAGTTAAACCACATAAAATGAAGTAGAAATGGGCGAAACGAGGCTAAACTCTCGGAACGACCGGCCGGGTCGTTACATCCTCCCCCACTTAAACATACGTTCGTCCTCGAACGTGCCAAGAGTTGTTCCCCAACACTATCAAATTGTTATGTAGCTTACCATGCACATACCCGGGGGTGATCCCACGTCACCCTATCCCATATAGGTCCAATAGCACAATACCGTTGAAATTTCGAAATACAAATTTTGGCCCATAAATCTTAGAACCAAATTCCCATTTCTGAAATAATATACAAGATCAAAATTTCCATAACCATAAACTGAACAAGTCTGAACATGCTGAATCAAGCCATATACGCATCAAGATTAAATCACATAATACACCGCGTGACTCAAACACTCATAGCGATAACTCTTAACCTCAATAACTTCTCCGAATAACCCAATACCGGTACATAACCTCTTATCAAGAACCGCCTCGCTCTAACACTTCCATATATTGTTGATGATGAAAGAAGCACGTAGAACTAACAACCATTCATCCGATCAGCCAGACATGAAACTCCCCCTTCCCAAACAGGAATTATAGTAGATTTCTAAGCCGACTCCCGATATTTATTCTCCCAACTATGCTATAGAAAATTCTGAAAATATTCACTCTAGGTCCAATGACCTCTTCTCATCCATCACGACCACCCTGATAACATGACACATCGATATAATTCGAAGCCCAAACCTGTGCAACTTGTGAACTTAACAGCAACTTCCCAATGTAATCAAATTATATAAAAGATCCACACGAGAGGACTATCCTACCATTAACAATTACCATAACCATATCATACTAACAGCCTGGCACATACCGTAAAATCAAAAACACATGTATCCAATACCAAAGGTCATACCCCTACATAACTCTACTACACTACGTGATCTTATCCAACGCTGGTCCACTTGAAATACTTCAAGACACCTTGCCTAAAATCAATAACCATTCGAAATTAGACATCAAGTACTCAAAGTGCATTGATATAACCACGGGGGAAACCGGACGATACCATGCCACCCGAAACAGAAGGTATATAACCAACACGTCTCAATCCCGCAACAACCAATTACTTACCTTACTCAAATATAGTTATAACGCCCAATTAGAACTGCACGATATGGGCATATAACTAATAATCACCACTCCTCACAACACCGAAGAGTAACTCATAGATCACTCCAGAACATGAATAAACTCAATCACAACCGAATGGTACCTTCCTTAATAATAGAAATTCGGAGCCAACAATTACGACCCGGTGCAGAACACACACCCATATTAGTCTACCAGTGACCCTAAATTAACTCTGATCACCCACAACAGATAGATAACTTACCGAAAAGTTCACAATGACGGAATCATGGTACATACGACCACCCGACTAGCTCAGCTCGCATCTTCACAGTTCACTACCACAAAATATCCTGTTTATGAGAACTCTAAGTCTCGAAATCCATGAAACGTACGGATTACCATATCTGATCACAACTCCACCGCTCAAATACATAACACATCCCAAATACTCACTCATTCCACGAGGGATACCCCTATAGTTCTTCCGTTTACCGAGCAACCTTGAATATCAACAGACGATCCAACAATAGGACGCCGCGATACCAATGAAGTACCCTTAACTCAAACACATTGCTCTTTCTGAAATATATACCCTCATCAAGTCGCACCAATTAGTGATATCATCTACCTAGTCATCTGAAATTGCCCATGCTGCCTAAGAATTTATGACCTTCCTTCCAGAACCGAACCGTGACCTCACATATGCAAATCTCAACTCTACCCAACATACCGCACATGCCACGCCCACCTAGGAAAAATACGGGAACTCCGTGGTCCCTTCTGAGCCACAAGCAACTACGTACCCAACTAGCCAAGAACTCCTATTGGATCCCATTTAGAAACAAATTCACTACACGTCATAAGAAAATATGCACCCTTAACCACGGTAGAAACCATCCGGAACTATCCGAAATCCCATTTGCGCAACACCAAACCACCGCGACTGAATTCTCCTACTCAACCAAACTACGCAGGCCACCAAAAAATCCAAGAGCACTGCTAAGAAACACCCGAAAACTCGTCACCTTATGAACACCCAAGAACTAATTGTATCCCTAACCATGCCGATCCGACCTACTACCAAGTTGCCCTATTTACCCAAGTTCCTTCTGACTTACCTTCAAATTGATACTTATCCCTGCCGTAATACCACAATTTTCAACCCAGACTCAGCACACGCGACCCAAGCATAAAACCATACCGTCTAAGGCTCATAAGTCGCCGAATGCTCTCTCAAATATCCCCAAAAGTACCACATTCAAAATACTTATCCTGCAGAGACTTCTGTGAATCTAAAGCCATTACATTCACCTTCCTGATACTGATATGTAGAACCCGTCATGATGTAGATATTCCACAAGTGTTGACACCCTCTAACGTAAATCTCAATCACACCGACCAATTAGACAAAATCGACCTGACCCGTTTGCACACTAACATACTAGGAAAGCAATCCACTCACTTGAAGCCACAAGCAAATTCATACACTGCACACACTACACCTTTTACAACTTCCACTAAATCATTCAATAGAACCCAATTACCCAACAAAGTACATTGCAACCTATATCGAAGAAATTTCCATTACTCGTGACATTCCCAGACCCCACACCTGCAGGTCATAACTGATTTACCAATATACCTCGAACTGAAACCAATACCACACATAATCGTGCAATCAACTTATCATTAACAGACTCCCCCACTTGGNCACAATGCCCATAATAACACCACCCGTCTAACAGCCCAAGTCATCTGCAAATCTCGCATTAACCATTGCAATAGTCACGCCAACTTCCACAAGCGATCTAAACTCCAATTACAACATATATCATTTATCGGTAGAAGAGAACTTATTACATAACTACATAGGGACCACACACCCTGGGACAACCCGCAGGAGATACCCCTACTGCAAATATAATTTAAGTATTTAACCCAGAGTCGAATCCCACAGGGAACTAACGTATCAATTGTTATTGTTAGATTACTAAATTCTCAATAATCAACTTTCTCAAAACTTATGAATATCACTTGGTGGTGTTTTTACTACTACAACTGAAAAGAATTAATAAACTAAAGATTAACTAACAGTGAGGTGTAAACAATTGTAATAAAGGTCTAAGGGTATAGCTTCCCCCTTTGATGAAATTCCTTCTTGTATATTTCCTATAGTTTTGACTTAGTTGTGCCTATCAATCATGAACACTCCAGTTACCATAAATCTCTCTCAAGTAATTATGATAATCTACTAGACGCACTCTCTCAAGTTACGCTAGCTAAATTTCATTACAGTTCACTTTAGATTGCACCTGAGGTATCGTTATCTCTAATCCAACCTCTAAACCCTCGGTTATGACTCTCGCCTATACTCCGGGAGTGATATTGTTCAAACAACTACCTAAATATGCACTCTCTCTCAAGTAGATACATAATAAATAGGCATAGATAATTGAGGATCATTTCAATTAACTACAACAAGAACGTAGTTGAACAAATAGAGATTAACAACCCATCAAAACTATATTAATATCACAATAAAGTCATTCCCCAACGGGTTCCACCAAAACCATAGATTAGAAAAGTTAGCTACTCATAACAATAATAAAAACTACAAAAGAATTCATGAACAATGATAAAAATCACAAAAGAAGGAGATGTAGATTGATGCCCAATTGTCCTCCTTGCCTCTTTAGGTCGAATTTGTGTCCAAAATATGTCCAATCCCCCAAAACTAACGTTCTCCCGTGTATATATACTAAGTAGGGTTGGGCCCAAAAAAACCTTCTCCTACGCCAAAAACGACAAGTTTCCAGGCCGCCACTAGCATGGCCGCGCTAATCTCGCACTAGAGGTCACGCTAGTGGGGTTTTATTCTGCCCCAGTCCGCGTCAGGTCCGCAGTCGCAATTTCTATCGCGTTTTTGACCCTGTGCCGTTTAGAATTTGGAAAAATGTAAAACATGAAAGTGTTAGACCTTTGAGTTATATTGCCAACCATATATTATATAGTCAAAATGGATTTTGGAGAAAAAATTTATATCCATTTTACTAGACAGTACACAATATATCTCCTCGAGTCTTCATTTATTCTCAACTATCAAATTTGACCCCCGAACACGATCCCGACTTAATTCCTTGAGATTTTACTCAGACTTCAAAGCTCAAAATCACTTAAATTCATTCCATAACATCTATATAGCTCGGAATCACTCCTACAAGGCATAAAACACACAGTTAGTGCAAGACACTAGCGATTAAAGCTCAAACTCAACTAAAGTGCAGTAAACTAGAGTGTAATAAGCGACTAAAATACGCAATTATAGCCTATCATCAACACCCCACACTTAAATCATTGGTCGTCCTCGATCAATCAAACTACACTTTATATAGACACGACATTTTTAAGCAATTCTCCTAACTCATCATGTCAAGAATATTTAAAATAGACTATGCACTAAAGCATAACATCTTCACATCAAGATTTGACTCACAAGTACCACGCATTATTCACATCTCACCCACTTAGTATAACATAGAGGTCACTGACATTACCTTTCCTTCATGAATCAAGTGCCCTCACACAACAAAAGAGAGTAGTTCCACACAATAAAATTTAAGAACACATAGGAACTTAAGATAGAAAGAATTCACTCACTCTCAGAAATAACATTCATGTGCCACAAAAGATGCACCATAGGNTTTCACATCACTATTATTACCCATACTTCTTTAAGCACAATTACATCAAGAGTCACCACTTGCCAAGGAATTTTTTTTTTTTCACAATAATACAACTATTTTTTTTCCTTTTTTTTTCAAGTGACTCTTACTTTTTCAAAACACTGCACCTTTCTCCTTATTTCATTAGTTCCACTCAAAATCCAAACCAACCACCCCACACTTTAAATTTTACACAGTTCATAACAATTCAAGTGCTCATGAGAGGTTAAAAGGTTCAAATAGATAGTTAATTCAAACAAATGGGTAAGTCTTGTAATGTGGTATCCAAAGAAACAGGATTATAGGATCAAAGAGGTTAACTATGATACATAACAATTAGGCGGGTAAAATATACATAGCAGGCTCAACAAAGAAACGCCTATATCACTTCCAAGACTGAACAAAACTACTATTTCGCTTTGCAAACACACGAGGCAAGTTCTAGACATCAAATTCAATGCACAGAATAACACACAATCCTCACACACACATGGCACATAACTCACTCAGGATTGGATTCATCAAGACACTCTAGTCAAAGCAGTTAAGCAAATATAAAATCATACAATTTAAGGTACTTATACAAGAGTCAAAAACTGAGCCTAAGCGTCACAACCAAAGTACTCGTTATTCTCAAGGAATAACAAAGTCAAGAGATATTGCTTCAATTCAAAACACAACACAATGGCTCCTCTTCCTAAAAAAAACTAACTACACCCGGTTCAAACAAAACCCTTGGAAAAGAACCGTGGCACAAAGAAAAACCAAGGGGAGATTGCTACACTACCTAACAAATTAAAATCTTTTTTTTTAAGACTTAAATCCCTCAAGAAAATTGTCTAATAGATCCATCATCGAGAAAAGTCTAATTTTTTTCTATTTTTGTAAAAAAAAAAAAAATTATTCCATTAAACTAACACAACTAAAATAGCATAGAAAGTCACCCAGACAATCTCCTCACCCCACACTTAAAATTGTGCATTGTCCACAATGTGCACCCATACATACAAGAGGGTAAAAAAAACTCCCTGGTAGGCCAAAGGCCGAAGCACTAGCATCTCATGGGGTACTCAGAGTTCTCCCAGTCCTGGTCCTTCGTGCGGGTACCTCACATTTAGTCCCAACCATCTGGTTTGTTGTTGCATCCTTCCAGTGGCTTTGCATTCCATGCTCCTAAAAATAAAAAAATTGACACTACAAAAATAATACAATTAGAAAAAATAAAACAAAATAAAATAAATGAAAGTAGTAAAGCTGGGTTGCCTCCCAACAAGCGCTTGATTTAACGTCGCAGCACGACGTGAATCACTTTCTGCCTCCACTTCGAACTTATGAATTGGACCCCAAGTTTTGATTCTGCTCTGTTATCATGCTCCTGGGGTGGTAGAACGAACCTGACTAGCCCAATAAAATAATATAGTATTCTTCACTTCTTGGCTTTTGGATGAGATGTGTATTACCGACTTTCTGGCACGAAGAATTCCAGAATGTAGGCATCTTGTTCCTTACTCCTTGACTCCTCAAGTGGATCGGACGACTCTATTTCCATATCATCATCCAAACACAATGTGGAAAAGTACTTGGAGTGTGGACCAATGCGCTCAACTACACAAACATTGGGATTGTCAACATCCTTAACACTAATGACACTATAGTCAACTAAATATGTATCCTCAATATCCTTGGCTGGAGGAGTTTTTCTTCCCTCTAAGTGCAAAGGCTCAAATTCGAGATCCCTTTCCCAAAAACCTTGGCCTTCAAGAGCAAGTACCCACTCTGCCAAGTCTTCTCCATTAGCTTCATCTAGGTCCATGAGACAAGCTGATAGAGGATCCTCAATGTTCGACCCCAAAAATAGCCCCTTGTTCTGCAACAAGTGCATCATGTTGTTCGTGATCTGAAAAGATTTAGCCTGTATTTGTGGGACTACTATTGCTGTGGCCAAATTCTCCGTCGTGGGTTGTACTAAGTCATATAAAAAGAAATTCAATATATGAATGAAATCAAAGAAAATTGACTACACTTAAGAATTTTGTATTTTCCTCCAACTACAATTGATAATACCGTTAGTTCCTCGGAAATGGCGCCAAAATTTGATCACGCTCAACTATGTCTTATAAAAAGACTAAGCAGGTGTTGCAAATATAATTTGAGTATTTAGCCTAGAGTCGAGTCCCGCAGGGAACTAACATATCAATTGTTATTGTTAGAGTACTAAATTCTCAATAATCAACTTTCTCAAAAGTTATGAATATCACTTGGTGGTGTTTTTACTTCTACAGTTGAACAAAATTAATAAACTAAAGATTAACTAACAGTGAGGTGTAAACAATTGTAATAAAGGTCTAAGGGTATGGTTTCCCCCGTTGATGAAATTCCTTCTTGTATATTTCTATAGTTTTGACTTAGTTGTCTCTATTAATCATGAACACTCCAGTTACCATAAATCTCTCTCAAGTAATTATGATAATCTACTAGACGCACTCTTTCAATTTACGCTAGCTAAATTGCATTACAGTTCACTTTAGATTGCACCCAAGGTATCGTTATCTCTAATCCAACCTCTAAACCCTCGGTTATGACTCTCGCCTATACTCTGGCAGTGATGTTGTTCAAACAACTACCTAAATATGCACTCTCTCTCAAGTAGATACATAATAAATAGGCACAGCAAATTGAGAATCCTTTCAATTAACTACAACAAGAACGTAGTTGAACAAATAGAGATTAACAACCAATCAAAACTATATCAATATCACAATAAAGTCATTCCCCAACGGGTTCCACCAAAACCTTAGATTAGAAAAGTTAGCTACTCATCACAATAATAAAAACTACAAAAGAATTCATGAACAATGATAAAAATCACCAAAGAAGGAGATGTAAATTGATGCCCAATTGCCCTCCTTGCCTCTTTAGGTCAAATGTATGTCCAAAATATGTCCAATCCCCCAAAAGCAACGTTCTCCCATGTATGTATACTCAGTAGGGTCGATTCCAAACAATTATACCTTCTCCTCCGTGAAAAAGGACAATTTTCCAGGCCGCCACTAGCGTGGCCGCGCTAGAGGTCGCGCTAGTGGGGTTTTATTCTGCCCCAGTCCGCGTCAGGTCCGCAGTCGCAGTTTCTATCGTGTTGTTTACCCTGTTCCGTTTGGAATTTGGAAAAATATAAAACATGATAGTTGTAGACCTTTGAGTTAGATTTCCAACCATATATTATATAGCCCAAATGGAGTTCGGAGAAAAAAGGTATAACCATTTTACTAGACAGTGCACAATATGTCTCCTCGAGTCTTCGTTTGTTCTCAACTATCAAATTTGACCCCCAAAAACGATCCCGACTTAATTCCTTGAGCCTTTACTCAGACTTCAAAGCTGCAAATCACTTAAATTCATTCCATAACATCTATATAGCTCGGAATCACTCCTACAAGGCATAAAACACACAGTTAGTGTAAAACACTAGCGATTAAAGCTCAAACTCAACTAAAGTGCAGTAAATTAGAGTGTAATAAGCGACTAAAATACGCAATTATAGTCTATCATCACCTGCCCACTTAGCCTCAATTGCTATATCTCCATACACTTCTGAAGACCAGAACTATCACGCAATCACTACACCTTCTTGCATCTGAACACAACCAACGCCTACCCTCGAGGCACCACAATACGCGGTAAAAACCTGAAGCTAATGGCAGAACTAACACTGGAGCGGTGGTCCCAGAAATCTCGAGCTTCTGGAAGCTCTACCCACACATGTCTGACCATATGGATACCCTAACTGGACACCACGTGTCCCAAGAATGCTACTGAACTGAGCCAAAATTCACACTCGGAGAATTGGCATAGAGCCTTTCCTCCCTGAATCCTTATAATGCCATCCTCAGATACTAAGTATGCTACTCCTGGCTACGCGAATATGCCAGGACGCCATCAATGAATACAATAACAAGGAGTGCTAATACAGCTGGAATACACTGTTAATCAAATACATGAACGTTACTGGGGCAAATGATCATCTCAAAAGACATCACCAGGAACTCATAACCCAACAGAAAAATCCGCTTCACTCCACAACTACACAACATGAGAGGTATTCCAACATACTCACAACTCAAGGCCATATACCAAATCGAGACAAAAATCAAACACTCAATAAATCTTGCCACATTTCCAGCCAACCCTTTTGACACAATTCACAGTCTGAACACATCTAACCATCAAATCACACCCACCACATAGGCATCTAGTCACCAATTCTCATCAATAAGAAAACAAACGGACATACAAGTCCCCAATTACATGTGCCCATACAACGAAAATCTTAGCAATCAAGCCATAGAATGAATACGGCCTCAAGTCCTCCAGACTGGGCCATTACCAATATGCCAAAATCACATCTCATCCATGGAAGCCACAAGTCGTCGATGCATAGTTGATACCAAGCGCTCTCGTGTGCGTTCGAATACATGGAAGGAATTCAAGA
>MDKJ01330775.1:0-24441 GCA_005239525.1 Nicotiana knightiana
AAATCCTGTATTACTTGTCGACCACGTACACTTGCGTGTGCATTGGGAAATCATACCAACAACTTCCCTGGGCCTGAAGGCCGTATTCCAGTACTGAGTGGACCACCTTATGAGAGCTCGATTAATGAGTACACATAATTCATGATTCCATATGCATTCATGCTAGTATGCAGGGTTACAGACATATCTTGATACATCGTATTTATTTCATGATATATTACTGTCATGTCCAATTTATATACTACTGTTTGAATTGTCGGAGGTTTAATCTGTCACTACCTCTCAGCCCGTACTTTGGTTTCGTTATTACTGATTTGGTGTACTCACGTTACCCCATGCACCTTGTGTGCAGATCCAGGTACAGAGGGTTCAGCTCGGCCCAGGGAGCGCATCAATTTCATCAGAGTTGACGAGGTAGCAGCTGGCGACCGCGATATCGTCTTCTCTTTCCTTTCTACCTGTCGTATTTATTTTCAGACTATGTTAGTCATTTCTTTGGATTTTATTTAGTATTAGCAGCTCATGACTGTGTGACACTGGATCCGGGAATTGTAGGATTTGGTCTTTCGAATTTTATAAACTGGTTTTCCCAAAATACTGGATTTATTATTATTGTCATTGATTTCAGAATTTGTTAAAAGGGGGCTTTTTATGAGAATTGTATTTAGTTAGATAAAATGGGTGGCTTGCCTGGTTCCACGACAGGCGCCATCACGACTCCGAAAATGGGTCGTGACAGAGCCGGACAGGTATCATGCCGGCCATATGTACTTCTACCCGTCATGGTTGGCAGATGATATAGCGGAAGATGTCAAGCCGAGAATTAATTTGAAAAATAGTGTTATAGATAACGCTGCTGGAGTACAATTCAAGTATAGGATGCTACGCAAAAGGGTCTTCGAGTATGAAGCTAGGCATTTGGAACAACACAAAGTGGATATGGAAGCAATCAATGAACGAAGATAAATTGATACTAAATCAATAGAGTGATTGGAATATTTGGAGCAAGGTTAATGGAACTTGAGGGAAAGATGATAAAGAGACTCTTGGATTGTCATAACATGGAAGGCAATGAAGGAGGGCATCTAGCAAGGGCCTGATTGATGGATCCAAGAAGGCGAAGCATGGAGATGGTCCTTCTGGGGCCAAGAAGATTAGGAAAAAATGTCTTTAATGTTTTCTAGATTCATTTTAGATTTTAATTGTAATAAGGCAAATGTCATTAGTGACTTTCTCATTATTGTCGTTTAGTAAGGATTTGATTCATTTTCGCATTAATGAAATGACGCAATTATTGGCATCAATTTTCTCCAAGTCTATGTGTCGCTTAGGCCTACCTCGAGCACAACGAGGTCCCTCAAATTAAGATGCGAATTTATTACATAATTCTGCAACACATGTTTAACATCGCAAACATTCTTTTAATACTCCTTACTAACTTGGTTACCTTTTGTTTTTCTTTCCTTTTGTTTATTCCCATTCCCCAAGGTTGGTTCGTGCATATTGGAATCGTCAGCATATCATACTAGATCCAGGGGCCCTCCACCTCCTCCTCCACCAAGCTATCCAAAAAACAAGAATAAAGGAAAAGCAAAAATGGATGATATGAGTGGTATTAGAAAAGACAATGCTACCCACGCAGAGAATATTGAAACTTCGGACAGTCGGAGTACTCTAGCACAGAACGAATTGGTCTTACGTCTGGAACAGAATATATTAGAGCTACAAGGGGAACTTGAGTAGATCCGGAACTTGGCAAACCTTTCCCTCACTCTAAACGTCCCCGACATCAACCAAGAAAACACAGACGCCCAAAACCCGGCACCTCCCCAAAACACATAAAACCAAAATCCACCAAATCCTCCAGCGCCACATCAATACGCAACACCTCCTCAAAACCATAATCCTCCACCAGTACCTACTCCTCCACAACACCATCACCATCCAACTCAATATCCACAAACCACCACTTACCACACTCCTCAAAGCGTACCACAACCTACCCCTGATCCCCAAAACTCAATCAATGACCACCATTATGCCCAGATTCCCGGAGTCCATAAAAGCAATACCATATATGTGGAAACTTTACCCCGCACCCCACAACAGTCCCTATATATACTAGAATCCACCGAGAAGGACCTACTCATCAAGAACATGGCGGAAGAACTCAAGAAGCTCACTGGCAGGGTTCAGAGTGTCGAAGGAGGCAAGGGCATTGAAGGTTTGAATTATGAGGATTTTTATATTCAGCAAGATGTAGAACTGCCAGAGGGTTACAAACCTCCCAAGTTTGAAATATTCAACGGAACTAGTGATCCGAAAGTGCATTTGAGAACGTATTGTGATAAACTTGTAAGGGTTTTGCAAGAATGAGCGAATCCGTATGAAGTTGTTCATAAGAAGACTCACTGGGATTTCTTGTCTTGGTACATCAGTCAGAACCTAAAGAAGTGGGTTTTTTGGGTGAGTATGGCGTCATATTTCATGGATCGATTCAGGTTCAATACAGAGAATGCACCAGACATTTTCTACATTCAGAATCTCAAGAAGAAACCAACAGAAACCTTCCGCAACTATGCTACTCGGTGGATGTCTGAAGCCGCAGAAGTAAGGCCGGCACTTGAAGAAGAATGGATGAATAAGTTCTCCATCAGAGCTCAAGACCCGCAAAACTATGAAGACGGTTATTGAAAACCATAAATTTTCTGACATCATCAAGTTGGGGGAAAGAATAGAAAAAGGGATCAAAAGCGGAGTGGTGAAAAACTTTGAAGCACTCCAAGCCACAAATAAAGCTTTGAATTCATGAGGTATCTCCAGAAATAAAGAAGTAGGTGCAGTAGGTAGCCCAAGGTCCCAAGTCTCCTCTCACATACCAAACACCTCCACCCACAAATCAGCCTTCACCCCCTAGCTACCAACAAATTGCCGCCACCTACCACACTTCTAACACCCAACTAGCATATTACCATTCACCACCGGCTCGCCAAAATTACCAAAAACCAAGACCAAATTTCGACTGAAGACAACCCAGACAATACACTCTAATTGTTGAACCCATAGACCAACTATACGAGAGGCAAAAAGTTTTTGGTTATGTCACTCCCATTCCCGCTATTGCTATGGAAAACTCTTCTCAGTGGATTACTATTGATGAGTGTCGCACTCTGAAGGACAAGATTCATACGTTAATTGACACTAAAGTCATACAGGCAAAGGAGGCTGCACCCAATGTCTGTAACAATCCTCTCCCGGATCACAGAGGTGAAAGGATAAATGTGATAGAGACCGAGGAAGAATGGGATCCGTAAGGGTCAATCTCATTCAGGAAGTGGATAATCCTAAGATATCTCCGGTCACTATCACACCTATCATAGTACAAACTCCGGCACCAATTGAAGTTGAGGTAGCCACACCGACTCCGTTTGAAATTGAAGCAACAACGCCTTTCACCGTGATGGTAGAACCTACGCCGTCTTATAAGTATAATGCTATACCATGGGATTATATTGCGGAAGCAAGAAGGAAAGGAAAAACAAAAATGGAAGAAACGGGTGCAGCGCAAGGAAGACTAGAACTGGTAGGGTTTATACACCCGAGCGTTTGGGAGGGACAAGCAAAGAAGCTGCGTCTAAGCCGCATGTCATTGAGATCGGCCTGGATGACCTATAGGGAAAGGTGAAGGAAAGAGAATACTCTGTGGTTGACCATCTGAACAAGACCCCTACTCAAATATCCATTTTATCGCTGCTGCAAAACTCCGAGGCACATAGGAATTCCCTATTGAATGAAGCCTATGTACCCATTAACATCACCAGTGGAGAAATGGCCAACATGGTAGGGCAAGTGTTAGAAAGCCATAAAATCACTTTTCATGAAGACGAGATGCCACTAGAAGGACTAAGTCACAACATGGCACTACATATCACAGTGTAATTTGAGGACAAATTCATCGCCAGAGTCCTGATAGATGGGGGCTCGAGTCTCAACTATGTCCGCTAACTACTCTAAAAAGATTGGGTAAAGGCATGCACGAGATACGAGCATGAAGTATGAATGTGAAAGAATTTGATGGATCTCAAAGGGCCACAATTGGAGAGATCAACCTCAGCCTACAGACGGGCCCAACCTGGATTGATGTCGAGTTTCAAGTACTAGATATATCTGCTACCTGCAATCTATTGTTTGGGCAACCCTAGATACATGTCGCTGGGTTCATAGCTTCTACTCTACATAAAGCCGTGAAGTTTGAGTGGAACCATCAAGAAGTGATCATACATGGACACGGGAGTAACCCCATTTATACCAATCATATTGTTCCAGTCGTTGAGAATAGAAGGAAGTTGGGTGGAGAAACATACCATTGCATTGAGTGCGTCAACACAATCGAGAAAGACAAATGGTGGAGCAATAAGATAGAAAGTATATTGTCGTGGACAGAGTATGAACCTGGAAAGGGTCTCGGCAAGAATCTCCAAGGGATCACCAAACCGATACAGCTAAAGAGTCATGGTACAAGTCTTGGGCTTGGGTATGAATACACCTGGAAAGAGTATCAGGATTGGTCACAGCCATGGCGTGGTCCTTATTATCTGCTAGAACAACCAGTACCACATTTGCACCAGTCATTTCACCGAGCTGACATGATGTGGGGTCCGAAGAAGATGAAGTTTCTGTTGGCATAAGGAATTTGTTTCTGGATGATGAAGACATGGATTGCAGTGTGACAGTTAAGGAGGAGGATGAGGAGGAAGACCTTACTATTCATACTGTGGAGAAAGGAGATGTTCTCAAGAACTGAACTGTTGCACCATCACGGGCCCGTCTAGTTCAATATTTTGTTTTGAACGTATTTTGTTTTGAAATAATTGCTCGAGTCATCGAGCCATACTTGTTTGGCGTTTTCAAGATTTATTTAATGCATTGTTATTTTTAGTATTTATTATTATTCTTTACATTTTTTCTCTACAACATTATTATACTTATCCCGATGAACCTACAACTGTGACATGTAATGAGACAACACAACATAAGGATAGTGATTCATAGGATCTGGAAGATGATATAATACCTTAGGAATTATCAGAGAAGTGGATACCATGATCAGAAACCAGGGCAGAATTTTGAGGAGGACCCTCAAAATTCTAAAGCAACTCCAGCCAACTTCGTCATACGCAGAATAGTCAAAGGGTTGCATTTAAACTGGGGTAGAATTTTGAGGGTCCCCTCAAAATTCTAAGTCAAAGAGGTCGCAATGTCTCTAAAATGTGTCACAATCACCGGTTCATCTAAATTGATTGATATTGCATACTACTATACTTTAAATAATGACATTCATCAAATGCACGTATGTTTTCGAAAACTTTATTTATATAAAAGCCAGAAGTTTCCCGGCGTAACTCGAACAGGATCTCAAGACAGGAGCAAAGGCAAAGCAAGAAGACGAAAGCATGAACCAACCTCCCCCCACAGAACTCGCAATTTTTCTTTGCATGCAGGCACGATAAAACAGCAATATCTGCAGACACATCAGGTCACTACCTTCAAGATAACAAATTATATATCACAAGAACCTCCAGCTAAGAAATGCTTTACTATCAGTCATTGTTTTCTTGCATGAGGCTTAGCACTGCCTCCCTAATTGCATAAGGCTAAACTCTGCCTTTTCTGCATGAGGCTAAGCATTGTCTCTTTCTTTGCAAAGGCTAATAATTGCCTCCCTAAATTGCATTAGGCTAAGCACTGTCTTTTCCTGCATGAGACTAAGGATTCTCTCTTTCTTTGCATGAGGCTAAGCACTGCCTCCTTAAATTGCATAAGGCTAAGCACTGCCTTTTCTGCATGACACTAAGAATTGTCTCTTTCATTGCATGAGGTTAAACACTTCCTCTCTAATTGCATAAGGCTAAGCACTGCCTTTTCCGCATGAGACTAGGCATTGTCTCCTTATTTACATGAGGCTAAGCACTGCCTCCCTAGTCTAAACTCTTCCTTTCCGCATGAGACTAAGCATTGTCTCCTTCTTCGCATGAGGCTAAGAATTGTCTCCCTAATTGCATAAGGCTAAGATCTGCCTTTCTGCATGAGACTAAGCATTGTCTCCTTCTTTGCATGAGGCTAAGCACTGTCACCCTAATTGCATAAGACTAAACTCTACCTTTCCGCATGAGACTAAGCATTGTCTCTTTCTTTGCATGAGGCTAAGACCTCCTCCCTAAATTGTATAAGGCTAAATAATGTCTTTTCCGCATGAGACTAAGCATTGTCTCCTCTTTGCATGAGGCTAAATTGCCTCACTAATCGCATAAGGCTAAACTCTGCCTTCCTGTATGAAGCATCGTCTCTTTCTTTGCATAAGGCTAAGCACTGTCTCCCTTCTGGCATAAGTCTAAGCACTGTCTCCCTTCTGGCATAAGTCTAAGCACTGCCTTTTCCTCAAGATTAAATATTATCTCCATTAAGATATCTAAGACTTGGCATTATCACCTGGGGCTAAGCACAGCTCTCATCTCACACAAGATTAACCCTTGTCTTGTTTCATTGCGCATATGACCAAACATCATATCTTTGCATGTCATGGGCTGAAACATAGCCATTTTTTCCAAAGGCGTCATAGTCCGAAGGCATCATCTTCATAGCGGGAAGACACCATTCCATGGCCTGAGGATCTCTCAAAGTGCACATCATTATTTAAAGGCGTCATGGTTCAGAGGTACCATCCTCATGGCCCGAGGACATCATTTCACGGCCTGCGAATCCCTTATCACATTATTCATGGCCCAGGACGTCATAGTCTAAGGACATCATCCTCACCGTCCAAAGACAACCTTCATGGTCCAAAGGGAATTTGCATCATGTTTAAATTCTCGCAATAACCTGTATATATTCGCATGCGCGATGTTTTAAGTCTTGCAGGTAATTCAGGAAGTAACCGTTCACCAAACAGGAGCAATCCTCGCTCCGGTTTCCGTTCACAACGTTCACATCCTTCAAGGGTTTCAAACGTAACCAACCACCATCAATTACCCATTTTTACTTTATAACCATTCAGATACTCGTTATGAGATACATCCATAACGTTTCAGACTCACATTTATGATTTCGTTGTCCTACTCAAAAGAACCCATTCCGAAACATAAGACCATTCCTATGACAACTCCATCGGTTCAGTTCACCGTTGGATCCAGAACTACACACGGCCTGATTCCCGAAACACTAGGGATATGTAGGCAACTCAGGAACCAGGGTTCGGCCTCCATTTTTCAAACCACATCATTCAGCCAAAATTGGTAATCATTTTCTTTACCCGACAACTCTTTCATCATTCCCGAGTAAAGATTTTCCCTCATATTTTAAATAAGCATAAATACTTTCAAAATATAATTTTGCATCAGTATTTAGTTTACAAGCACTTTTTATAATTTTTCATAATTTTTAGAGCTTTTAAATTAGTTTTCTTGCATTAAATTACATGAATATTCAGTAATAATCCCTTTAAATTATATGTGATGACTTAATCAATCAAATTACTATTTTTGCATCCTCCTACATGTTTCATAATATTTTCACTTCATTTTCTATAATTATGTTTACATTTTTAAGCTATTTATTTAATTTTGCAAATAGCCTATATTCATATACAAAGGCTCCTTATTTATACTATTTGTGTTAAAATAGTATTTTATATTTTTATCATTCTAACTAATTATTTTAAATCATTTTAGTGCATAAAAATATTTTTATTTATTTACTAATTATTTTTTATAAATTATTTTTTGATAAATTGTGTGCACTTAAGAGCTGGCCCAACTTTTAAAGAAATTTTTGAACCAAATTGGCCCAATGACCTAAGCCCAATAGCTCCAAGACCCAACCCGGTCGGTACCCATTTGAACGACCCGCCCTGCTCCTTCTTTCTATCTTGGCCGTTGATCTCAAATGATCAATGGCCCCTAATAAACTAACCCCTCTCTTATAACCCAACCACTAACCCTAGAGACCCATTGTCTCTTCCTAGACGCCCTCAAACGCTCCTCCCCCCACCAAAAAACCCTAATCCCCGCCTTCTCCAAATCTTCCCCTAATCTCGGCAACAATGGGATTCTCCCATCATTTACGTACTATATTAGTGTTTCTCTGATACTGGGTGTTTCTCCATGGTATCATTTAGTACTTGCCTAAACATGGCAAGTACTATCTCTCTGATTCTGCCCGTTCAATTTCAATCGTTTGAATTTGGGCATATCTCATCTATATACATCATGGCCAGGCTATATTGGGTCCAATTAGCCAAGATTTCTGGCCAATCTCTGATTTCTATCAACTAGGGTTTACCTAATTTTTCCCTAATCTGATTTTATTGATATGCGTGTTATTACTTCCTTATTTATGTTCGATTTTACAGTGTTTCTTTATTTACTGGTTCAATTTCTGTCACTATAAAACCCTCCCCTCTCCCCTTTGAGACGGACTTGAATCGAGGTTTTCTTTACTAAAATTTTAGGGTTTTGTTATTCTCTTGTACTGTATTCAGTTTTGGCCGGCTGAAATTGAAGGACACTAAGACCTTGTTACTCATCCTGCTCTTGGTGTGAGCATTGCCTAGAGTTCATCGAAACTCTTGGGAACTTTGACGCATTGGGATTCTGGGTTTGTGTGGAAGTTTTTTCTTTTCTGTTATTCGTTTAACTGGTGAGTTACTAGACTTTTTCACTTTCATTCCTAGTTATCTGCAATGTGCATATGTTTTCACTTCTGAAGTTAGTAGCTTAATGTGTTTTCTGGGTTGTTCCTGTGTGCAATTCTGTTTGCTTTACTTCAATTTTAGGTCTCTTTAACTTTTAACTTCCTAATGTTGATAGTTTGAAACATGCCTACACCTGATTCGAGTGAATTAAATCCTTTTCAAGTCCGTCTAGCCAGTGTGTTGCAAACTACTGTTGTTTAGGACCTTTGCATTTGCCAGCATCTCTTTGTTGTCTAATTTTTCTTAAGGCTATCCATGGTGTTATTTGAACATCCTTTACCTGCATAATTTGTATCCTCTTTAGTTAACTAGTCAATTGTGTTCAAGATATGAATGTTTACATTTACTATATTGAACCAGTTTATCTTCCTATCGTATTCTGAATTTTTGTGGTGGTATCTTGCCTAGGTAGCATGTTTTAATGCTGTGTCAAGACTTTTTATCAATTGTGACTAGCTCTCTATCAATATACCCTTTAGCATGTTTTTGGCTCCCTTGATTCACCAGTAATTGTGATAATTTGTTTCCCTATCATGTCTAAATGTAGTTCTGCTACCAAATTAGTATGACTATTTCATAACACTAGGACCTACACTTAGCATAATTTGGACCTTTTCCTTTATTATGAATCAGTGTATGATACTTTTCACCAATCTTGCAAATTTGTTCTTCCCTTAACTTTGCTAATGTAGGACTATTTATGCACTAAGTGTTGAACCTATTTTCTAAATCTTTGCTAAGTTTGTTTCTTAAACCCTAAGGCCTATTCGATTATCTGAGACCCTTGACTTCCCTACTGTGAGCACTACTCGGGGTCCATTTGAGACCCTTGTGAACTCAGACACACTAGGACCTGATCCTTAGTCAGTCTCTGAATCTTAAACTACTCATATTCATCCCATTCCCTCCTATTATCTGTTGTAAATCTGAGTTGGTTGATTTAAATGGTGCAATACTTGGTGTTATGGTCAAAAAAATCGACTTTGGGCTCCTTTATGGATTCTGGGGTCGTGTGTTGAATATGGCTCCTTAGGCCTGGGTATGCTGTGTGAGAGTTATTGAAGGCCCAGACAATGCTAGGTATTTCATTTGGGCCTACTGTGGGTCTATTGTCACTATTTGTGTAACATTTGTATCTTACTCATTATTGGGCATGTAATAACTTTTGTATAAACGATTGGGGTATTAGTAAAAATGGAAAATAGGTAGATTTTAATATTTGCATACAAAAACGGGTAGATATTATTCCTATAGGGCTTGGTGATTTATTTGTTAGATGTATTATTCAATCACTATGTGCACTATAGAAATGATGTCGTTAGGGGAAGCATACACACACACATTGCCTGCTAATAAACATGAATAAAAATACTACAATTACGTTACTTCTATATGTTGTTAAAAACCTGCCTATCAGAATCAATGTCGCTGATTCTTCTTTCAGTTCGCATCGTCTATTAGAAATTCTGCTTATAAGGTTCCAATTATCCTACTTGGAACTGTTCACCTAGAAAATATGCCTATAGGATTAAGATACAACAATAAAATAAGCTCTAAGTACTATACATTAGAGATCCTGCCTATAGGGAATAATTGTTCGCCATAATTGGTTGATGCAAAACCACTCAAACACTATTTCATGTACGCTACTGTTAGAGAGCATAAGCAATTCTGGGACTTCTCCCAACAGATTTTGTTACATTCAACTGCGTAGATCACCTAGGCACAACACATATAGGACCAATAACTTAAAACTTGTGATTTCAATAACCAGCTTGTAATACCTGAATAATCCTGTCTATGGGCAATATCTTGAATTTGAAACGGCCAGCATGCTTATCACCTAGGCACAACACATATAGGACCAATAACTTAAAACTTGTGATTTCAATAACCAGCTTGTAATACCTGAATAATCCTGTCTATGGGCAATATCTTGAATTTGAAACGGCCAGCATGCTTATCACCTAGGCACAACACATATAGGACCAATAACTTAAAACTTGTGATTTCAATAACCAGCTTGTAATACCTGAATAATCCTGTCTATGGGCAATATCTTGAATTTGAAACGGCCAGCATGCTTATCACCTAGGCACAACACATATAGGACCAATAACTTAAAACTTGTGATTTCAATAACCAGCTTGTAATACCTGAATAATCCTGTCTATGGGCAATATCTTGAATTTGAAACGGCCAGCATGCTTTCATTCAAAGTCACCTAGAAATCATGTCTATAGGACCTAAGGTTCTTAGTTCGAAAACCTCCTTATTTGCATATGTGTTTGCGTGAATTTGTTGTTTAAGTGTGGAGGTCAATGTGAGCCCCTAATTGCCTTTATGTGGAGTCTTATTTGTTTTTGTTTATCGTTTAGATTTCTTCATTTTTTGAGCAGCCTAGGTAGGGTCTAAAACCATCCAAATAGAGGTCCAAACCTTCCTGGGCCATAGGTATGGGACGAGTAGTGCACGCATAGGGAACGACTTAGAATTGAATTAGAATGCTTTTAGGTAAACAACCTTAACATAGTAATCGGGTAGCAGGAGATGATAGTCTGTGCCCACTGAATAATATGAGTAACACCCTATCCTAAGGGAGTTACGAAATATTATTTATGTTGCATGGGGTGATCCTTTAGGCTAAAAAACTTAGGATCCCCACCCCCCTTTCTTTATTTCTCTCTAGTAGAGTTAAAATAGTTATACCTCTATATACGCATTAAGATCTTTGTAATAAAATTCTTAGATTTTAGTACTCTCTTTTCTTATTTGATCATGTAGCCTAATCCACATAATTTAAGTTCGCCTGGGACCCACATTTGTGGACCTCGAGAAGTGCCTAACACCTTCTCTTTGAGGTAACTTAAGCCCTTACCCGATCTTTGGTGACGTTGACTAGTTAAATCAGACTCATTTGCACAATAGGTGCCCTAACGCACCTTAAAAATCGTTAGGTGGCGACTCTCCTCTTTTAATATCCATTTAAAAGGGTTGTCACATGTCGAAGCCCGATTTCGCGAGAAAATGGGGTGTGACAGGCACGATATTAACCCCAAGCTCAAGGAAAAACTCATTAAATTCCTTATAGATAATATGGATGGTTTTTCTTGGTCCCACCTTGATATGACAGGGATCCCACCGGACATCACTACCCATCGATTGAGCTTGGACCCGAAGTTCTGTCCAGTAAAGCAAAAGAGAAGGCCCCAGTCCGAGTTTAAACATGCATTCATCAAGGACGAGGTAACCAAACTTCTCAAAATAGGGTCCATTCGGGAAGTAAAATATCCCGAGTGGTTAGCAAACGTAGTCGTAGTCCTTAAAAAGGGAAATAAACTTGGGATGTGCGTAGACTATAAGGACATAAACAAAGCACGCCCTAAGGAATCTTTCCTTTGCCAAATATCGATCGTACGATCGATTCCTTGGCCGGTCATGAGATTCTCAATTTTCTCGATGCCTACTCCGGGTACAATAAAATACAGATGAACCAGGAAAAGACTTCAATTATTGCTATGTACAACACCTATTGTTATAATATAATGTCGTTCGGACTAAAAAATGCTGGCTTATATTGATTACATGATAGTTAAATCCCTGCGCAGAGGACCTTTTGAAACATTTGCAGGAGACCTTTGACATACTAAGAAAATACAACATGAAGCTCAATCCGGATAAGTGCGCATTCGGGGTCGGCTCAGGGAAGTTCCTCGACTTCATGGTATCAAATCGGGGCATCGAGATCAACCCCGATAAAATCAAAGCCATCAAAGATATCACGGTCGTGGATAATGTTAAGGCCGTACAAAGGTTGACGGGGCGCATAGCCGCCCTAGGTCGATTCGTTTCGAGGTCCTCAGATAGAAGTCACTGGTTCTTCTCCCTGCTTAAGAAGAAGAGAAATTTTTCATGGACTCTGGAATTCCAACAAGCCTTGGAAGAACTAAAACGGTACCTATCGAGCCCGCCACTGCTTCATACTCCGAAAGCGGACGAGCAACTCTACTTATACTTAGCAGTCTCGGAAATTGCAGTAAGTGGGGTCCTCGTTCGAGAAGAGCAAGGTACGTAATTTCCTATCTTCTATGTTAGTCGAACCTTAGGTGAGGCTGAGACCCGGTACCCACACTTAGAAAAATTAGCGCTTGCTCTAATAAGCGCCTCTAGAAAATTAAAACCATATTTTCAATGTCACCCAATTTGTGTAGTGACTACTTATCCCCTTCGCAATATTTTGCATAAACCCAAAGTGGCCAAATGGGCCACCGAGATCAGTGGGTATGATATCGAGTATCAACCCCGAACGACCATTAAGTCTCAAAATTTGGCAGACTTTGTGGCCGACTTCACGCCAGCCCTCGTACCCGATGTTGAAAAGGAATTATTATTAAAGTCGGGTACATTTTCGGGGGTATGGACCCTTTTCACTGACGACGTTTCGAACGTGAAGGCGTCCGGGTTGGGCATCATTTTGAAGCCGCCCACATGCAATACAATTAGGCAATAAATCAAAACCTTGAAATTGACTAACAATGAAGCCGAGTATGAGGCCATGATTGCAGGTTTCGAGCTAGCTAAGAGTTTGGGAGAGGTCATCGAGGCCAAATGTGACTCCCTACTTGTGGTAAACCAAGTCAACAGAACTTTCGATGTTCGAAAAGACTGAATGCAAAGATACTTGGACAAACTACAAGTGGCTCTACATCGATTTAAAGAATAGACCCTGCAGCACTTAACTCGGGAAAAAAATAGTGAGGCCGATGCCCTTGAAAACTTGGGTTCATCGGTCGAAGAAGACGAACTTAGCTCAGGGACTGTCGTACAACTTTCGAGATCAGTAATCAAAGAAGGCCATGCCGAAATAAATTCTACGAGCTTGACTTGGGATTAGAGAAACAAGTACATCGAATACTTAAAGAACGGGAGGCTTACATTAGATCCGAAGGAGTTAAGGAGTCTACGCACAAAAGAAGCACGGTTCACATTGGCTGAGGATGGAACACTTTATAGAAGAATGTTTGATGGACCATTGGCGATATGCTTGGGAACAGGAGACGCCGACTACGTCCTACGGGAAATTCACGAATGCACTTGTGGAAACCACTCCGGTGCCGAGTCATTGGTTCACAAAGTTATCAGAACAGGGTACTATTGGGCCGATATGGAAAAGGACACCAAAGAGTTCGTTCGAAGATTCCATAAATGTCAAAGACATGCGCTGATGATTCACCTGCCCAAGGAGCCGCTCCACTCGGTCCTATCCCCATGGCCGTTCATGAAATGGGGAATGGACATTGTTGTCCCTCTTCCATCAGCCCCAGGTAAAGCTCAATTCATTTTATTCATGACTAACTATTTTTCTAAATGGGTTGAAGCATAGACTTTCGAAAAAGTCAGAAAAAAGGAAGTCGTAGACTTCATTTGGGACCACAAGATTAAAAGGATTCTATCGACACCATATCATCCCAGTGGAAATGGACAAGTCGAATCGACAAAAAAGACCATCATTCAAAATCTGAAGAAAAGATTGACCGACGCTAAAGGAAAATGGAGAGAGATACTGCCCTAGGTTCTTTAGGCGTACCGCACAACGTCGAAATCCAGTACGGGGGCAACACTGTTCTCTTTGATATATGGTGCCGAAGCTCTGATCCCGATCGAAATCAGGTAACCTAGCCTCAGTTTTGTTATGCAACAGAGGAGTCAAATCACGAGGCTATGAATACAAGCCTCGAATTGCTAGATAAAAGACGGGAAGCCGCTCTCGTTCTAATGGCTACACAAAAACATCGGATTGAAAGGAATTACAATCAGAGGGCCAATTTTTGACACTTTAAAATCGGGGACTTAGTTCTGATAGAAGTTACTCTCAACACTCGAAACCCGAATGAAGGAAAACTTGGCCCAAACTAGGAGGGACCATTTCAGGTCCTCGACATCATCGGAAAAGGATCCTACAAGCTTGGTACGATGAACGATGAGCAACTACAAAACAATTGGAACATGTCACTCCTCAAACGATATTACTGCTAAGGTACGGCCATCTCCCTTTTCATTTATATTTTAAGTTAACCAGTTGCAGGTGTTCGATCAAAGATGTCGATGGATCCTTCAAAGTCCTTAGGTCTGAAATCACGTGTTGCACTATTTTTCCCTTAGACCGATTTTTGTCCCAAATGGGTTTTCCAATTAGGTTTTAAACGAGGCAACCATTGTCCGTGCTAACTTAGAGCAATTCAACAGTATCCGAGGCTTATTTACAATCAATCTTGAATACTAGGGTGCATCACCCTCGAATGTTAACTTTGTTTCAAGGAAAGTATTTCGTATCAGCAATGTCTCGATAGGTGAATATTGTAAGGGCCAAACGGTCGAATGAGCCATGCCCATATAGGTTACTCGAGCCCTAATATAAAACTTGTACACATGTATAATCATCTATTAAGAGAACTATTTTTTTCTTGCCAAAAATTTCATGCCTTAGAAAATTTTTATTCTTTCATACTCTTGATCTATTGTGCAAACAAGCTTAAGGACCGATCGCAATTGAAGTTCGAAAGATTAACCCCACACTAGGGGACTGCCGTCAGAAAAATGGACGTGATCAAATTATTAAAATCTCGAGATCATAAGACCTTAAAAAGGAAACCCTCGATTTTTATAGGCTACAGCCACCCCACTAGAGGACTATCCCACTCGGGGACTTATACTTTGAGCAAGCTCGAAATAAAATGGGAAAATAAGCCTAAGAGGCAAATCCCAAATAAAAGGCTACGGCCGAAGTAAGATGTTCGGAGACGTCCGAATTCCGTAATAAAATAGGCCTTCAAATATTTTCATAAAATCGGTTTAAAAGGCGACCCTCGATAAAATTATAAAGGGTTTCGATATCATCGACCCTCAAAAACCCTAAGGGGTACCAAATTGTTCGAACTCTCGAACCATTTCACTATTTCATGCTAAGGCATTACAAAATAAAGGGTTTCGATAATATCGACCCTTGAAAACCCTAACGAGTGCAGATTTGTTTGAACTCTCGAACAAATTCCTTATCTCATGCTAAGGCACAACAAATTTTTATATGATTAACTTTTTAAGCCGAAAAGGGAAAAAAGTCATTCTTTTTACAAAGGCCACATCGGCCTAAAACAAAATCCTAAGGGCCGTTTATATTTTGAGTTCGAGAAATCATCCTCGCTCAAATAAAACCTAAGGGTTATCCTACTTCGAATTCTAGCAAGTACTCACTCAATTATAAAAACTACACTAGTTCGGCTTCGATCAAATTGCCTAAGCCTCGAACTTATGAACAAAATTTTCATAAGGCATAAATAAAATTTTCATAAGGCAGAAAATGAAATATAGACAAATCGGAAAGAAAAGGGATCTTTATATATATGAAAGGATATTTACAAGGTCCGATCAGGATTCTACACAAAAGATCAAAAATGAAAAAAATCCCAAAGTTCCTAATTATCTTGGGGAGCAGCGTCTTCTCCATCGGGGTCCCCCTCGCTCTCGAATCTGCTCTCTCTCCGGCATCATCAACGTTGTCGGAGGAGGTCAGTGTCTTAGCATCAGCTTCCAGCCTTTTGGCATTTCTTATCTCCTCAGTGAGATCGAAGCCGCGAGTATGGATCTCCTCGAGAGTTTCACTCGGAGATTGGAATTTGGCAAGCTCGGCAACCCAATATGCTCGATTTTGGGTAGCCTCAGTAGTTTTCTTCATTTGGGCCTGAGATGCTTCAGCATCAGACCGGTAGACATCCACGATCGCTTTCGCATCACCCTTGACCTTTTCGGCCTCAAATTTAACCTTTGTGAGTTCGGTGGCCAGCCGAGCTTCGAGCTCTTTAATTTTCTTGGCCTGTGCCAAGCTCTTCTCTTTCATTCCCTGAAGCTGGTTTTCACATGATGGCAGCTGGGCTCGAGCAGCCTCCTTCTCTGAGGCAAGGAGATCCATATTTTGCTTCCATCCCAAAGTCTCTGCCTTCATCGTATCGACTTCTTCTCGAAACTGCTCGATTATCTCGAGCTTTTGCTGAACTTGTGAGATTGAAGTGTTAGCCATCATTTCTGAACGATGCCATGAGCTTCTAAGATTTTCATTACCTGCTCAATCAGGTCGGTTTGTTCTTTATGAGCCGCGGCCAGCTCAGCTCGGAGGTCCTTGATCTCTTCTTCTTTTTGCCCACTGAGAAGTTTGAGGGAATTACTCTCCTCGGTAAACCTTTGAATGCCAGCCTCGTACCAACTCAGCTCAACTCGAGACCTAGAAAATACTTCATGATGAAGCACTGAGACCTACACAGATAAAAGTAAGAAGTTAGACAAAGAAGAAAAACACAAGTATGATATCTATAAGGGAAGTTAAGGCTTACCCGATTCAAGGCTTGTTTTGCCTCATTGAAAAGACACGGAGCCTCCACTTCATCCATTAGGGCTTGGTCCTCCTCCGTGACCAGACCCCGAAGATAACTGGCCACACCTACGGGGGCGGCAAAAATCCATGCATCCTCCGGGTGGAGATGACAATTGTCCGTTTGGTCTCGGGACAAACGTTAGGGTCCAAAAACTGGCTGGTCAATCTGAAGCTCGAGGAGGTCCCACCTGGATCCTTCCTCGGTATTTCCATGTCACTTAGATCGGTGACATCCTCGATCCCAATAAAATAACCACAGAAGGGGTCTTCCCCTTTGTGGGCTCCTTATACATCGGGATCTCTTGGGGCATTCTTCTCATCTCGGGGAGCCTCGAGACTGACCTCCACAGTCGATTCCACCACTTTTTTGCCTCGAGATGAAGCATCCCCAATCTTTGCCAACTCGGGGACTACACCCGAGCCCCGTCAGCTCGGGGCAGCATGTCTTTGGTTCCTACCGGCTTGACGGTATTTTGAGCCTCACTACTCATCTTTACTCGGGTCACCAGCTCAGAGCCATCTTCTTCTTCTTCTTCCTATCTTAGGCGTCGAAGCGTCTCCGCAGGTAGGAAGACGGTATCATATTTTGGCTTTCGAGCCACTCTTTTCTTGGGCTCTGGATCCTCGGAGGTTGAGGTCCTTTTCCTCTTTGAATCCTTTACCGGCTTTGGGACCGGAATTGGAGTCTCTTCCTTACCAGATGGGGGCCTTATGACTACATCTTCGCCAAGACCTGCGGGGAAAGAAATTGAGTAAGTATGGGAAAAACTTTTTGACAAAATCATCAAATACACGAAAGGGGCTTACCATGATTTTTGGCTTCCCACCGTCCTTTCGATAAGTCGTGCCATGCGCGTTCATCATATGTTGATGTTGAGACTAGATTCCTGACCCAGCTCTCAAGGTTAGGGATGGCACCGGGCATCCAGGCAGCGGCTATATCGAGAAAGAACATCGATTAGAGAAAGCAGAGAAGGAAAATAACAAATAGAAGCTAATAATGAATCCTACTTACGTTTCATATTCCACCTCTCGGAGAATAGAATCTTCTCGGCCGGAATCAGGTCAGGGGTCTTCACCCTGACGAAACGACCCATCCAGCCTTGATCCTTGTCCTCATATATGTTGGAGATGAAAACTTTGGTGGCATGATGCTGGAGCTTTATTAACCCACCTCAGTAGAGCCGGGGGCTGTATAATCTAATAAGGTGGTCGAGGGTGAAGGGGAGCCCGTTGACTTTGCTCTAGAAAAATCATAGCAATATGACGATCCTCCAGAAGGAGGGACGAATCTGACCGAGAGTCACCTGGTACTTTTTGCAGAAGTTCATAATGATAGGGACGAGGGGACCCGACATGAAAGGGTAAGTGTAAACACTCAAGAACCCTTCCACATGGGTAGTAATATCTTCCTCAGGGTTCGGTATCACGACCTCCTTATTCTACCAGTTACACTCCTTCTTCACTCTTTTGAGAAGGTCTTTGGGTATCGAGCATATGTATCTCGATACTAGCTCGCAAAAGCCGGGGATCGATGAGGTTCTCTCGATCTTGAAATTGGAGCTGATAACACCCCCCCCCCACCACCCCAGGAATACATTCCTCAAGGCGTGGCTCCACCGGCGCTTTCCCGCCGGCCAGTTGAGAGGATGAAGCAGTTTCCTTCTGAGGCATAGTTTTTGACGTTTTCGACATTTGGTTTTGAGATTAAAGATAGATGAAGATGGTAAGATTTGGTGTTTAAAGAGAAGTTTAAGGGTGGAACTTGTAGATTTTCAGATGAAAAACTTGAAAAATTGCAAAGAACTTTGAAGGCTAGAACAGAAGAGGTTGAAGGTAAAGTTTGAAAGAGCGGAAAAGAGGCCTATTTATGGGTTTCACGGTGACGGTTCGAAACCACTAGTGTCCGACCACCAACTGACACATATTAAATGCTTGGGGAACTGTATCGATGAGACGTTTCGGTCACTTATGTCGCTTACGTCATGGTAAAGGTCGAAGACTCAATTCGGTTCTTGTCATTACATTCTAAAAAATGAGGGGACTATCTGTATACGATTAAAATCGGGCCTACTGATTTTACTGATTAATCGAGACCGGGGGATGTATCAAAGATCGGTCCCGTAATAGATCAGATCGAGGCATGATGATAAGGTACCGAGTTCGAAATTCGAGATACCTGCCGAGATCGAGACCTGTAAGAATCGAGATCGAACAAGGTAGACATCGAGCAAGACCGAAGATAGCGTAATAACATAATGGTGGGATATCTGTGAATGTTCGGAGATCATGGCAGAAATTTCGGAACGGATCAAATCAAGAACGGTTAATTAGCTAATCATTGGATTTCCTTCTATAATTAGAGTTGTACCATAAGTCGAATTTCTCTACTATATAAAGGGGAGTTCTAATCATTTGTAAGACACATTATTCTCACATATCAAAATAATATAACATTCTTTCTCGCTTGTACTTTCTTTTTCATTAGCTCACTTTATATTTAACTATTTTGGTATCAATCAGTTTGAGGGCACTCTAGCTCGATGGCTAATTATGTTTCAACACTGGTTTGCTTTACTTTATTGTTAACTTCTTTTACTAATATTCATATTTATCAAATGGTACTAGGTGAAATCACGTGTCCTTAAAACCATATTATAAGTTTAATTGTTATCCAATTTTAAGGGTAAACAGTGTCAAAATAAGCCTTGAGCCTAACTCACGCTCCAAGAACTAGCTCGAAGAGAGGAGGATTGCCCAAATCTTATAAGGAGACGAGGGATCTCATCCCGGTCCGATATGGGATTCTTTCTACTTATCACCCCCCCCCCTCATGACTAGATCCGGACATTCTTTACTAGGGTTCCATTATCCGGTCTAGAACATACAGAATGACATGGACAGGGTTTGTTTCCACCCTTTATTCAATTGGTCCGGGGCATTTTTCCCTCCCCCCCCCCCCCCCCCCCCCCTCCCTTCTATGGGCTCACATAGACCACATACATGTCTCTGATCCATGTCAAAATAAGCTTTGGATCTAACACACACCTCAAGAGCTAGCTCGAAGGGAGGAGCGAGGAAGCTTACCCAAGCCTTATAAGGAGACTAGAATCTCATGTGGATCCTATGTGGGATTCATTTCATTCATGTTGGAAAATTAGTGATATCTCAAAAGGTGATGTTCATCTTAACTTGGAAAATTATTTCTCTTTGAAAAATCATTACATTTACTTATTATTTAGTAAGTTATTTCACAATTAATAGGGTCAAACAAACTGTTACTAGCCGTTGGATTAACGTCTATATAAATATGGTCTTTGGAGAGTTAAAGACACACTTCTAACATAACTTTCTAATACAACTTTCTGAATCATCTTTTCCTCCAATATGCTCGGTTTTTTCTTGAGTTTTCTGCTAGTTCTGTTCTCAGTTTAATAACTGGAAGAGTTTGTTGAATCCTGAGGAATACGCCTAATTTTATATATCATTGTGTGGGCGAAATATCCTTAAAGACAGTGTCCTTGACACGCCTCAAGCTAATTCTTATTCTCCATAACCAATTTTTCCAACAAGCTTAAGGATATTTCCACGTTATTATGGAGAATAACACTGCTAATATTATTATTGATGTTACTACACCTGTTGCATCAATTGTTTCTATTATTTTTCAATTGCCGTGAGAAGATGACTGGTATTCTTTGTGGATGAGGAGACCACAATTGTACACCACTAATGAATTGTCAAGATCATTTTTTCAATTTTCACCTGGCGGTATAAAGATACTTCATCCATCTATTTTTCGGAGAAAGTAAAGGTATGATCTTTGATTATGTGTTTTGAAAATTGAGAACCCTGAGATAATGTGTTTAAATTTATCTGGACTAAATGATTTTTCCGATAAAATTTATAATCAATCTGTTTACCACCATGAAAAATCATGACATGAATTTTTTTTTTTTTATGAGGTAAATTTTATTTGCCTAATTTATTTTAGCATAATTGTCACGTATATGTCAATGGTTGGCGAATACTTAATGGTCACATTAGAAAACATCAAAATTAGTGGTATGCCTATGTATATTCTTCCGAATTTAAAAATATAGCTAAATAGAAGAATAATCTTCAAGGTGAAGCTATATTATTAGCTTGTTATTTATATAGTAGAATTTTTTATGAATTGTAAAAAAATTATCTCTTTAACCTGAAAATTTTAAAATGCAGGGGTCCATGGTGTCCAGAGTTATATATCATGTTCCTAAAAATGAAATACTTAGGAAATATTATTTGTTAAAATTATAATGAGGCATTACAAAATTGAAATTTTTTGTGATAAAATTTTATATTAGAAGATCAAAAATATATTGTAGAAGTTAAAATTGCTTCTACGTTCAAATATTTTATTTTTATATTTGAATATGAAAGATATCAAAAGAAAATAAATTCTTATATGTGTTGAAAGATGTTTCAAAAGGAACTTGTATGGAAGTCAAATTTCATTTCATTTGAGATGATTTTATGTTTTACTTGAGAAATATTATGAAATAGTATTCTATGTGTGAATTTTCCACTGTATTAGAAGGATAAAATGATGATATTGAATCTCTGATTCGATGTGAACAACTTAGTGATTGTGTGATCACATTTTGATGGGGTGTTATGATATTGAAATTGCCTGCAATGAGGTTGATTAAGCAACTTCTTGGTGAATATTCCACTAGGATTTAAGCCGACAACAATCGATGAATCGTGATTGCCAAGGTGCAATAGCCACTGTAAAAAAATAAATCTTTCAATGGGAAGAGCAGACAGATCTCTTGAGACATAATGTGATAAAGCAATTGCTTAGAGACAAATTTTTATACATATCATGTTTAGTCAAAATAGGATTTGGCTGATCCTTTGACTTATAAGTGAAACATCGAGGGGTTGAGACTTTTGCCAATTTGAGATGTATCAACAACGATGATAACCCAACATATGTGATTGGATATCCAATGAAGTAAGTTCATATGAGTAATAATAAGTCATTAGTTGATCAAATATGCACTATTAAATTATGTCTCTTCCTATGGTGTGTGTGTATATAGTGCAAGACTGCATGGAATGTGAGGTTGAGTTATTATACTCTTAATCCGATAATCCGTAGCCTATTGTAGGTGGTGTATTGTGCTGCAGAATACACTTGATGGATGGACCTATATGAGTGTGGAGTGAGGCCGCTCCTATGAATTTATGGTAAAATTCCTAAAGCACTCATGAATACCAGGCACGCGCATGGCCTATTAGTGTAAAATCGCGATAACATCAGAAATTGTGGGGGTGTAATATGATGAATAAGATCCCTGGCTTACAACAAGAATTTTTGATTCATAGAAGTTATCAACTTCACCAATTATTCTGTAAGTTAAAACTTATTTTATCTATATTTGGTTCATACTCCAGAAGACACCAGATGAATTTCATTATACCGGAAACCTAGCAAATTATACTCTCTTTCGTTCTTTATTTACTATTTTATTTTTTATATCCCTTTTGAGATATGTGAGGATTGTTGAAAAATTAGTGATATCTCAAAAGGTAGTATTCATCTTGACTTGAAAAATCATTTCTCTTTAAAAAGTTGTTGCATTTTCTTATTATTTAGTAAGTTATTTAACAATTAATAGAGTCAAACTAGTAGTTACTAGCTGTTAACTAGCCGTTGGAGCAACGCCTATATAAACATGGTCTTTGGAGAGCTAGAGACACACTTTCTAACATAACTTTCTAATACAACTTTTTGAATCATCTTTTCCTCCTATATGCTGGGTTTCTTTCTTTAGTTTTCTGCTAGTTCTGTTCCCAGTTTAATAACTGAAAGAGTTTGTTAAACCTGGAGGATACGGCTAATTTATATATCACCGTATGAGCAAAATATCCTTAATTAAGGACAGTGTCGTTGACACGCCTCAAGCTAATTCTTATTCTCCATAACAAATTTTTCCAACAATTCATCACTAAATAAAACAAAGATTTTGAAATCGCTTTAGTAAGCTATGTAAGATTTTTTGGTGACATAAGCTACACAATTAAGTGAGAGAACTCAATAGGTCCAAGAAAATAAACCCTATTAATTTGGAGACTGGAGCACAATTGGCCAGAGAGCATGTGCTACTAGTATTATTTTCTTTCAGAAATTAGAGTGCAAATTGACTAAAGCTAGCGCCAGTGTATGGAGGCCATGGCTGCAGTGCTGGATCTACAGTGTTCGATATTGAGAAATGAATATTTTTAGCTGTCCGCAAAAATAAGTCGCCGATATATTTTTTAAGCTAGCGATCGAATTAGTTTCGGTAAATCAGTCAATTTTGTATTTTGGCCTTAGGTGTTGGGTCATGTAAACCCTGAAACTTTTACTTAGACCTTGTATTTATATTAAGAAATTCACTAAATACATACAAATATTTTGCTCGGAAGTAGGAAGCAAGTCCGTTAGTTCAGTTGTTATTGTATGAGATTGTCGTAGGAATCGATAAACTTCAAATTCAGAATTCGTTTCTGACCGTCGACGGACTTTAATCAATAGGGAGAGAAAAGAACAAATGATAACAGTGTACAGAATCACGAGCAGATATATTCATGTATTTGCTGGAATTTTTGAGACCAAGCTCACAAGGGTACTAAAAATGGTGGATTCGTACAATTAAATTGATAAAAATGTCATGGCCTCACCGGATCTTGTGGTCCTAGTCCTTGTTTATATGATTATTGGACTCTTCTACTGAATATCAGAAGAAAATATGGAAATAAATATTTTACCTAGAGAATATCCAAGTGATTTGTAGATATTTTTAGAGTTATTTAATGTATGGTCATCAAACTTGCAATTATCGCAACAAAATCAAAAATTAATTTTTGTTAACTAGAAAATAACTAATAGAAAAATATTGAAAAAGTAATTTTCTCAAGAAGATCCAAAGTGATTGGTACAAAAGAAAAAATACCAAGTAAAAAACCCTGAAGACTGCTCTGGCGACTGGCGATCGAGAGGAGACTGCCTACTGCTCCCTCGCGAACACTGCCATGGCCACTCCGGCCAATGGCGAGCCACCACCAACGACGGGGCAACTTCCACAACCACCCACCACCACTACCCAGCCCCCTATGACAACAAACAACATCCAAAAACCCATGGATTACGCACAGGCAGTAAAACCTACGTCGAAAAACCATCATGCATGATCGTCCAGTTGCAGTGGAACCAATTCCCTTCAGGCGTGCAACTTAT
>ML431645.1:752-33941 GCA_005239525.1 Nicotiana knightiana
CTTTAGTTTTAATCTTTAGTATTAGTAATTTAAATAACATCAGGTGACAACTGAGTAGTATTTTAACAGCTTGCTTGATACGTCAATTCCCTGTGGGATCGACTCTGGGCATAATACCCCAGGATTATATTTGTAACGCCCGCTTAGTCTTCTACAAGACATAGTTGAGCGTGATCAGCGGACACTTCCTCCGCTTTTGCGGTTAAAGCCTAAGGTCCCTGCCTTCAATTTTGCAATCACACATGCGCAGATGCGAGTCCGCTTCTGCGGAACTTCTTCCACATCTGCGCTCCACAACCTCTTTACTAAGATCCGCTTCTGCACCCATATGCCGCATCTGTGACCACGCAGGTGCGGAAATACCCTCGCACCTGTGACCACTGCAAAACCCTTTCCAGGCGGCTTCTACACTCCTCGCGTCGCTGCTAGAGTAATGCACTTACGACCAATTCCATTGCAAGTGCGATCGTACCAGACCTGGTGCACTTCATCAATCCTTCAATTTCAAACTTCGATTCGTTAACCATCCGAACTCCACCCGAGGCCCCCGATACCTTAAACAAACACAAAAACAAGTCTTACAATATGATACGAACTTACTCGAGGCCTTAAATCACATCAAACAACATCAAAAACATGAATCACACCTCATTTTAAGCCTAACAGAAACTAAGAGATTCCAACTTCTACAATCAATGCCGAAACCTATCAAATCAAGTCCGATTGACCACAAATTTTGCACACAAGTCATAAATGACACAACGGACCTACTCCAACTCCCAGAACTAAAATCCGAGCCCGGTAACCACAAAGTACACTCTCGGTCAAACTTCTCAATTTCCAAAACACCCAATTTTCCAACTTTCTCCATTTCAAGCCTAAATAAACTACGGACCTCCAAACCACTATCTGGACACACTCCTAAGTAAGAAATCACACAATGGAGCTATCATAATCATTAAAAACTCCGTTCCGAAGCCATTTATACACAACTCAACATCTGGTCAACCTTTTCAACTTAAGCTTCCAACCTTGAGACTAAGTGTCTCAACTCATTTCGGAACCTCTCGGAACCGAACCAACTAACCCTGTAAGTCACATAGAAACTAATAATATTAGAATGAGCAGTAAATGGGGGAACGAGGCTACAACACTCAAAACGACCAGCCATGTCATTACATCCTCCCCCTCTTAAACAAATGTTCATCCTCGAACGGGTCTAGAAACATAACTCGAGTCTCTAATAGGCTTGGATATCTGCTCTGCATCTCCCGCTCGGTATCCCAAGTAGCCTTTTCAACTGGCTGACCTCTCCACTGCGCCTTCACTGAAGCTTTGTTCTTTGATATCAACTTTCAAACCTGCCAATCCAAAATGGCCACCGGCTCCACATCATTAGTCAAATCACCATCCAATTGAAACGTGCTAAAATCAAAAAACTGAGACGGATCACCGGCGTACGTTCGGAGCATAGAAACATGAAATACTGGATGAACACTCGACAAACTAGGCATCAAGGCAAACTTGTAGGCCACCTCTCCACTCCTCTTAATCACCTCAAACGACCTAATATACCAAGGTCTCAAATTGACCTTTTTCCCGAACCTTATAACACCCTTCATGGGTGAAACATTGAGCAGTACCTTCTCCTTAACCATGTAAGCAACATCACGAACCTTTCAATCGATGTAACTTTTCTGTCTAGACTGCTCCATGCTAAGCCGATCCTAAATTAATTTATCCTTGTCTAATGCATCCTGAACCAAGTCAGTACCCAATAGCCTAGACTCGCCCGACGCAAACCACCCTATCGTAGAATGACACTGTTTCCCATACAAAACCTCATACGGATCCATCCGAATGCTCGATTGGTAGATGTTGTTGTAGGCTAACTCTGCAAGTGGCAGAAACTGATCCCATGAACCCCTGAAATCTATGACACAAGCACGTAGAATATCCTCCAATATATGCATACTTTGTTCGAACTGTCCATCCGTTTGAGGGTGGAATGCTATATTCAACTCAACTTGGGTGCCCAAATCTCGCTGCACTGCTCTCCAAAGCTACGATAAACTGCGTTGCCCGATTTGAAATATAGACAACGGCACACTATGAAGGTGAATAATCTCGCGGATGTAGATATCAACCAACCACTCCAAAGAATAAACAGTCCCAACTGGAATGAAATTCGCGGACTTGGTCAACCGATCCACAATCACCCAAATAACATCAAAATTACTTGAAGTCAGTGGGAGCCCAACTGCAAAATTCATGGTGATACGCTACCACTTCCATTCCGGAAACTCAAGCCTCTGAAGCAATCCCCCCGGTCTTTGATGCTCATACTTCACTTGCTGACAATTTAGGCACCGAGATACAAACCCCACTATATCCTTCTTCATCCTCCTCCACCAATAATTCTACCTCAAGTACTGGTACATCTTCGCGGCACTAGGATGGATGGAATACTGCGAACTGTGGGCCTCCTTAAGGATCAATTCACGTAGCCCATCTACGTTAGGCATACAAATCCGACCCTACATCCTCAACACTCCATCATCCCCAGTGGTAACATCCTTGGAATCAGCGTGTTGAACCGTGTCCTTAAGGAAAAACAAATAGGGATCATTATACTGGAGCTCTATGATGCGATCACATAAGGAAGACCGAGAAACCATACAAGCTAGAACCCGATTGGGATCCGAGACATCTAATCTCACGCTGGTTGGCCAAGGCCTGAACATCAATTGCAAGCAGTCTCTCACTAATAGGAATATATGTAAGACTACCCATACTCACCACCTTTCTACTCAAGGCATCGGCCACTATATTGGCCTTCCCGAGATAATACAAAATAGTAATATCATAGTCCTTTAGTAGTTCCAACCATCTCCGCTGCCTCAAATTTAGATCCTTCTGTTTGAACAAGTGCTGGAGGCTTCGATGATCCGTAAATACCTCACAAGACACACTATAGAGATAGTGCCTCCAAATATTTAATGCATGAACGATGGAAACAAACTTCAAATCATGATCCAGGTAGTTCTTCTCATGGGTCTTCAACTGGTGCGAAGCATATGCAATCACTCTAGCCTCCTGCATCAAGACACACCCAATACCAATCCAAGAAGCATCATAATATACTGTATAAGAGCCAGAAGCTGAAGGTAGAACTAGAACTTGAGTTGTGGTCAAGGCAGTCTTGAGTTTCTAAATCTCTCCTCACACTCATCCGACCACCTGAAAGGAGCACTCTTCTGGGTCAATTTGGTCAAAGGTGCTGCAATTGACGAGAAACCTTCCACAAAGCGACAATAATAAACGGCCAAGCCAGGAAAGCTCCGAATCTCAGTAGCTGAGGACGGTCTGGGCCAACTCTAAACCGCCTCTATCATCTTTGGATCCACCTTAATCCCCTCACTAAACACCATGTGTCCCAGGAATGCCACCGAACTAAGCCAAAACTCACACTTGGAGAACTTGGCATAAAGCTTCTCCTCCCTCAAACGCTGTAATACAATCCTCAAATGCTGGGCATACACCTCCTGGCTATGTGACTACACCAGGATATCATCAATGAATATTATGACAAACAAGTCGAGATATGAATGAAAAACACTGTTCATCAGATGTGTGAATACTGTTGGGGAGTTGGTCTTGAAAGGCGTCTTTAGAATATTTGAGTCACGAATATTCAATTGGTGATACCCAGACCTCAAATCGATCTTAGAGAACACCCTTGCTCCCTGAAGCTGGTCAAATAGATCATCAATGCGCCGCAAATGATAATTGTTCTTGATTGTATCTTGGTTCAACTACCTATAGTCGATGCACATCCGCATAGTACCATCCTTCTTATTTACAAACAGAACCGGTTCACCCCACAACGACACACTAGGCCTAATAAACCCTTTATGAAGAATTTCCTGAAGCTGCTCTTTCAATTCCTTCAACTCAGTTGGTGCCATACAATACAGAGGAATAGAAATGGGCTGAGTGCCCGGCACCAAATCAATACCAAAATCAATATTCCTATCGGGTGGCATGCCTGTTAGGTCTACATGAAGCACATTCGGAAAGTCTCGCACCACCGGAACAGAATCAATATTAGGGGTATCAGCACCAACATCCCTCACAAAGGACAAATATGACAAACACCCCTTCCCAACCTTCTGTTGGGACTTCAGATATGAAATCACCATGTTGGGAACATAATCAAGAGAACCTCTCCACCCGGTCCTAGGTAATCCCGGCATCGCCAATGTCACGATCTTAGCATGAAATGGGGACAATCAATCCACACCCAAGATCACGTCAAAATAAACCATACTAAGCAATAAGAGATCAACTCGGGTCTCCAATCCCCCAATAGTCACTACACATGACCGATATGCATGGTCTACCATAATAGTATCGCCCACTGGTGTAGATACATGAACAAATGAAGCTAAGGACTCACAGGGCATATCCAGATAATGAGAAAACTATGATGATACATACGAATAAGTAGAACCAGGTTCAAAAGAGATAGAAGCATTGATGGTAGGCTATAATCTTGGGTTAGTCGCTTATTGCACTCTAATTTACTGCATTTTTATTGTGTTTGAGCTTTAGTCGCTAATGTTTTACACTAATTGTGTGTTTTATGCCTTGTAGGAGTGATTCCGAGTTATGTAGATATTGTGGAACTAATTTTTTATTTAGGTATTTGAAGTCTAAGTAAAATCCCAAAATAATAAGCCGAGATTGTGTTCGGGGGTCGAGGATCACTGTTAGACATCAAAATTCAAAGAAGAATCAACTGCTGAAAAATACACTAGTGCGACGCAACAGTGTAAATTTTTATCAGAAATTGAAAAAGTTCAGAGGCTACCCAAGTGCGCGAGCGCACAATTTAGGCAGTGTTCTGGCCAAAGTGCACGACCATATGCACGAGCACACTCCCAGCTGCGCGGCCGCGCACGTCCAACTCCTTTGCGTAGGAAAAGGTATTTTCGCTTGGACCCGACCCTACTTGGTATATATACATTGAAAAATGGTACTTTCTGGACTTTTGACACATCTAATACCTAATAAGGCTAAGGAGAAGTTGGAGAATCAAGAGCACAAGGATTTCATCATTTAATCCTCACCAGATAAGAGTTTGGATTGTTTTATGTTTTCCTCTAACTTAAACTTATTTGTGATGAATTACTCCATATATATGGAGTAATTCTTCTTTAGGGATTGAAGGATTTGGTGTTTTGATAATTTTTTGTGGTTATTAACTTTATTTTTTATGTATTGAATCGTTTTTGGATGTTTTAGTTATTGCATCTAGCACATGTTCATGTAATCGAGAGAGGTCTAACTTGTGATGTTTTTGCATTATATTGTTGCTTAAATTCATTGATTCTTATTATTAATCGAAAGAGGCTATTTGAGTTATTGTTTAGATCTAGTTAGGAGGATAATCGAAAGAGGTTTTCCTAAAGACCAATCCACTACGACTTCTTACATGTCTTCACTGAGCATAAATTGGTTCATATTGTGAGGTTGAGACTTAATCGAGAGAGGAGTTTCTACTGAATGTTTGAACTAATAACTAGAGTTAAACTCCATACAATTATCTTGCACCTATCCAATCAACCCCTATTTTCTCCCGTTGATATCTTCTTTGCTTAATCTTGTTGCGATTTTCATTAGCTAATAGTTTAGAATTTTTAGTTAATTTTAGTTTTAAATCACACAAATCTAAGTTGTTGACGATCTTGGATAGTAACTAAACTAGAAGCTACGAAAACACTATTTAAATACAATCCCTGTGGATACAATATTATATTATACTATAATCGACTAGCGAGCATATTTAATTGTGTGTTTTGCGCTTGTCAATTTTGGCACAATTGTTGGGGAGAATAACTTAGACAATACCTGTGATCACTATGTATGAAGAAACAACATCTGGCCTGGCAGGAATAACATAGAATCGAGCTTGACTGTCACCTGATTGGACTCCTTCTCTAGGGAGACCCCTAGTTGCCTGAGCCCCACCTTAAGCTGGCTGGGCGAGTGGTGAAGTAACTGGTGCTAAAGTCGTGGCCTGACTCCTCTACTGAATTGGACCTTCCGTAAGGGAGGGACATTACTTCTTCACATGACCCAACTATCGACACTCAAGATAACCCCTGTCAGAAAATGGTGGCAAGTACTGAGGCGGACCCCAAAAACCGGAATAACTACCTGAAGAACCTGGTGCAGATGAACCCTGAACCGAAGGTGCACAAGATAAAATCTAGGCTGGTGATGCACTGAGAAATGAATGACCCAGTCGAGCATTATATGATCCATGGCTAGCTGATGCGCCACAATGAACTGAACGAGCCATCTGAGCGGGCCTATAAGGACGACCCCTGCTGTGGTGGAACTGACCCCCAGAAGGAACACCGCTGAAACCACCCGAACTACGAGGCCTCTTAGCCTACCTCTCCTCATACTCCTGATTACTGACCATCTCTAGACGTCGAGAAATGTCAACCAAACTACGTGACAAGACAACTCTAAAAATCTCATCTCATACTGGGTCACAAACATGCCCACCTGACGTAGCTGCTCGAACTGCCTACACAGCTCCTCCCTGCGGGTCTATGGCACAAACTTCTCCAAGAAGAGAACGGAGAAATCATTCCATGAAAGTGGTGTAGCACCGACTGGTCTTGTACTCTCATAGGCCTCCCACCATCTGAAAGCTGCCCCAGTCAACTGAAATAGTAAATGAAACCCTATTGGTCTCCAGAATACCCGCCGTGCGAAGAATCCACTGACACCTATCCAAGATGTCCTGAGCATCGTCTGACCCAGCCCCACTGAATGATGGAGGCTGGAGTCTCCCAAATCTCTCTAATATCTTATGCTCATCATCACTCATAAGGGGATCCACCTGAGACTAAGCAACTGCAACTGGCAGGGCTAGTAGTACCCCAGGTGTCTGAAAACCTTCATCACCTGCTCTGGAGTATGAGCGGCGGGTGTCTGAGTACCTCCTTGGCTTGAGAAGTGGTTGGCACAGTGTAAATAGAAACCGCCTGAGCAAGGCTAGTACAAACAGTGAATATCTGATCCAAAGCCTCCTGAAGGCCTGAAAACACAATGGGCACAGCTGGTGCCTGAGCTGGCCCAACCACATATAGAACCTACTCCTGAGCTCGAACAACTGGTGGATATATAAGTTCTTCTATAGCTGTTTTACGAAATGCACCTCGGCCCCTACCACGGTCCTGACCTCTGGTGTCCCTAGCCGGTGGTACTGGTGGCTGTTCGTCCGGTCCGATAGCACTTTCCCGCACCATCTGTGAGAGAATAGAATAACATGAGTTTAGTTCCCGGAATCAACAAATCCACACGACAAGAATACAAGAATGTGAAGTTTTCATAAGGGTTCGGCAACCTCTTGAATATAAGTACAAACATCTCCGTACCGATCCGCAAGACTCTACTAAACCTGCTCATGACTCGTGAGACCTATATAACCTAGGCTCTCATACTAACTTGTCATGACCCAAAAATTGACCTTTCGTGATGGCGCCTATCATGATACTAAGCAAGCTAACAACTCAGACATACCAACACTTTCACATTTAAATTATATTAAAATAAGTTTAAATAAGTACAAATCTCATACAACATGATAAAAACCATCACAACTCGATACAGAAGTTTCCCAAAACCAGGGTGTCACTAAGTACATGAGCATCTGTACAATACTAAGTCTGATACACTGTATGAGAAATGCAAAAACTGAATAAGTAAATGGAGGGATTGGGAGGAGAGTCAAGGTCTGCAGACGCCATGGCAAGTACCTCGATAATCTCCGAATGATTGAACTCTAAGAATCAGCAACCACTGTGCCCGCAAACACCTGGATATGCACACGAAGTGCAGGGTGTAGCGTGAGTACCACCAACTCAGTAAGTAAAAGATCTAACCTTTGGACTGAAAGTAGTGACAAGCTTGAATATTACATCCCCCATACAGAATTAAGAGTACATAAATTTACGTAAAATATGACAGTAATATCTCAGAAATTCATAATCTACAAGTAACAGTACAAGAATTTAGACAGACATCCAGGTTTAGTAATTAAACTCAGAACAGATAAAATATGTCAAGTATGAATAAAATGAGGAACATGACATCACTATATTTACATGTCAATATTCATATCATATTTGATGCAACACAATGAAAGCCTCGCGTACTTACACTCTTGGCGTACTCAACCTGACTGCCTCAATTCTCACTCATCACACTCAATTACTCAGCATTGTACATGGCAGATCCAGCTCAAATGCAAGTAAATCCAGGCAGATCCAACCCAATGCAAATAAATCCAGGGAAAATCCAGCCCAATGAAAATGAATCAATAACAACTGCGCTCACTGTGGGTGTGTAGACTCCGGAGGGGAAAATCTAGCCCAAGCGCTATAATATGCCAAATCATGGCAAAAGTCAATAAATCTTGCTGCGGCGTGCAACCCGATCCCATAAATATCACTCACAACAGGCCCTCACCTCACTCAGTCATCAATCTCTCCAGTCTCTCGGGCTCACAACAAGAAGCCCATATCAATGATACAAGATGTGAAAATATACAATAACTGAGACTGAGATATGATATGTAATGATGGATGCGTTTGAGTACATAACTGCAATTAAGAAAATAACTCAACAACAAAGAACGACCATTGTGGGTCCCAATAGTACCAACATATAGCCTAAACATGTTTTCTAGCATAAATCACAACTCAGGTGCTCTAACACATAGAGTACAATAATAATGTTCAGATAAGATAGCTACACAGCTCCATGGAATTGACTAAATCACAATAACTATGGTGCACTCCACACGCCCTTCACCTAGCATGCACGTCACCTCAACACCAATCACATAACATGTAATTTCGGGTTTCATACCCTTAGAACCAAGTTTAGAAGTGTTACTTACATCAAACCGTGTAAATCCCTTCTCAAGTAAGCCCTTGCCTCGCAAATCGACCTCCGAATGCCTCGAATCTATCCACAAACAATTTGATACAATAAACACGAGCTAGAAGAATCAATTCCATAAGAAAATACTAAGTTCTTAATCAAAAGTCAAAATGTCAGCTCAATAGTCGACCCCTGGGCCTATGTCTCAGAATCCGATAAAAGTCACAAAATTCGGAATTCCATTCAACCAAGATTCCAAGCATACCAAATTTACAAAATTCTGACACTAATTCGTCACACAAATCCCCTAAATTAACTATCCAAATCCCTAGCCTCAAACCCCCAAAATTCCACCACAAAAACACACAAAATAGGTGGAAAATTCAATAGGGAAACAAGATTATCGAATAAAAATGATCACAAGTGACTTACCACAAGAAACCCCTCGAAATACCTCTCAAAAATCACATTGGTCCAAGTTTGCAAAGTCCAAAATGAAAAAAATCACGAAACCCTTCAGATTTAACACTACCAGTGCTTTGGCACCTGCGACCCACTTAACCGCATCTGCGGTCTTGCAGGTGCGAACACCTCCTCCGCTTTTGCGATTATAACTGAAGGTCCGTGCCTTTGCTTCTTCGATCATACATGCACAGATGCGAGTCCGTATATACAGAACTTCCTCCGTACTTGCGCTCCGCATCCTCCTCACTAAGCTCTGCTTTTGCGCCCATACGTCGCATCTGCAACCATGCAAGTGCGAAAATACCCTCAAACATGCGACCACTGCACAACCCTTTCCATGCCGCTTCTGTGCTCCTCACGTCACTTCTGCGATAACGCACCTGCGACCAATTCCAACGAAGGTGTGATCGCACTAGACTTGGTGCACTTCATCAATCATTCAATTCCAAACTTTGATCTATTAACCATCTGAACTCCACTCGAGGCCCCCGAGACCTCAGACAAACACACCAACAAGTCCTAAAACACGATTCGAACTTAGTCGAGGCCTCAAATCACATCAAACAACATCAAAAAATGAATTGCACCTCAAGTCAAGCCTAACGGAAACTAAGAAATTCCAACTTCTACAATTGATGCCGAAACCTATCAAATTAAGTCCGATTAACCTCAAATTTTGCACACAAGTCATTATTGACACAACAGACCTACTCCAACTCTCGGAAGAAAAATCCAAGCCTGGTAAATACAAATTCAACTCATGTTCAAACTTCTTAATTTCCAAAACTTTTAATTTTCAAACTTTCGTCGTTTCAAGCCTAAATCAACTACAGACCTCCAAATAACTGTTCAGACACACTCCTAAGTCCAAAATAACCCAACGGAGCTAACGGAACCAACTACCCCAAAAAGTTAGATAGAAACTAATAAGCATAAAATGAGCAGTAAATAGAGAAATGTGACTATAACACTTAAAACGACCGGTCGGGTCATTACATTGGCATAGAAACTTGATACTTGTCGAGATTGATTTTGGCCGTGATACCATTCGAGGTTGGCCACCGTGATTACACCATTTATAGCTAAACATCATTTTGGATTTTGGATGTAACATACCGCTTATGCACGATATGTCTATTCATAGTGACTTCATTAAGGAAAATGTAATGGAAGTTAAAGTTTGAGGTCTATGCCTATGGTAAGTAGCAAATTGTTACAGCGCAAACATTTCTTTCTCGATTGAATTTGTTCAACAAGATAAGAAGGTATTAAAAATATATTATTGCCTTACAAAGTTATTTTTTTTCTCCTTATGCTAGTTTTTAAATCTGCATGCCCTGTTTTTCGTATAATTTTTTAATTTCTATATATGTGTATTTAATGTTCGGGTGTATGTATGTATTCATTATTCTTCCTCATAATGAATCTTCCTTTCTAGGATGTATTTTATTAAGTTCTTATAATGAAGCAAAAAATACAGGAAAATTAATATTTTTTAGGCATAACTCAAGTACTTGCTAAGATTGATATGAAATTTCTTTGCTCCCCATAATCTCAAAGGTCCATGAAATTTCTCCACCATTCAAATTTTACATGAACTGTTCTTTCATTGATAGGTAATGAACTGTAGCAATTAGTATAATTCACATATAGTTAATCTTTTAACTTAATAACATCTATTATATTCAATATAAATCTTTGGCAGATATCATATATGGTCGGCTCATTTAGGCTACAGAAGTGTTGCAGGTGCTAAGAAGTAAATTCATATGAGGAGTTTTTGTGTTAAAAAGGAGTTTTTGGTGCTTTGTGAACTAATTTTATGGAGTTTTCAGGTGCTCACTTACACGGCTAATCTGGGGCCGTTTTCATGGTAGTTCGATAGAGTTTAATGGTGATTATAATGGAGGTTAGAGGCTAATCTGTGAGCTTTTGGGGTTTAGGTGACCCTTTTGGATTGGGTTTTTGGAGCTTTTCGCTGAGTTTTTGGTCTGGTTTTCATGGTTAATTTGGCAGCAACGGTGATTGATTTTTCAGTAAACAAGTTCAACCAAACAGATGAAATACGAAAGTTGAATACTTCTTAGAACATTTGTTATCTCACACAAAACTGCTATTATGCATATTGAACTTACTACAAAAATTAATAATATTATGAGAGTTCCATAAACTACTTTAGGTGTGTGTATGTGCCTAAAGTGTAAGAGGATTTTGGCAACCAATGCGAAATACTCCATGAGTAAAGGTAAACTAATGAAATGCTAATACACTATTTTCTACATTTTACATCTTAAGATATCATGATTGAATTATGCATGAGGATAAAAAGAATCAAGATAGTCGACTACCTGAGTTTAGTAATGCACTTTGTGATGACCCGATAGGTCATTTTAAGTTTAGACTTTATTTTCATATTCTGATACCTTGACTAGCTTCGTTTAGTGTTTCTCATTTTGCATGCGCAGTCTGTGTCTTGTTCCGGAAAGTTTTTATGTGGAAAATTGAAGAAAATATAAAATTTAGCCTTAAAAATAATTTGAGTTGACTACAGCCAATATTTTGTATAAACAGACATGCATCAGTTTTTTGACTATCCGGTGGGTTTGTATCATGATTTTAGACTTAGGCGTATGTCCACAATCAATTTGGGAATATCACAGGTCGAATGGTGTTGATTTTCCAAAATTTGGCAATTTGAAGTTAGAAGATTTGATCATATGTTGAATTTTAGCTATCAGTCTTGGAATTTGATTTTTGGACTTGGAATAGGTCCGTTATGGTATTTAGAACCTGTCTATAAAATTTGGTATCGTTTGGAGTTGATTTGATAGGATTCGGACGTTTAGTTGTAATTTTAGAAATTCCTAACTTTACTTTGAAATTCGTGAGTTTTAGAGTTAAATTCATAGTTTTAAATGTTATTTTTTGTGTTTTGATCACGCGAGTGAGTTGGTATGATGTTTTTAGACTTGTGTGGATGTTTGAGTTGGAGCCCCTAGGGCTTAGATGAGTTTCAGACATGTTCTGAAATGATTTTGAACTGAAATTTGATTGCTGGTGTTTCTAGTGCTCATGTATCACAATTACGAGCACAACCATCACAATTGCGAAGGTGATAGTGGGGGATTAGTTGTCACAAGTGCGACATCCCCTTTGCATTTGCGAAGTCTGCCAAATTTTGCCTTGGTTCGCAATTGCGAACATTTGTTTGCATTTGCCAATCTCTCAGCTTCGCAATTGTGAAGCCTTTTCTCGAAAATGCGAGGTTTCATGAGGTTGTCAGGGTTCGCAAATAAGTGCCATAGTACGCAATTGCGAGGGTTCGCAAATTGTGAACCCTGTGTTGTAAATGCGACATCTGCAACTACTAAAAGGACAGGGAGACGAGAGTTTTGGATACATTCTCTCATTTTTGAACCCCTAGACTCGGTAGGAGGCGATTTTGAAGAGGGAGTTTCATCGACGAACATTGGCTAAGTGATTCTAAAATATTTCTAATCATATTTCATCAATTTATCTTAGATTTTAACATCAAAATCATGTGAATCAAAGTGAAAGATTCTGAAACCTTGTCAAGTTTTTGATAAATAAGAAATTGAGTTTTGAGAGTCAATTTGGACTCAGAAACTAATCACATATATGAACTCGCGGGGTCATGTGCAGTCGGAATCTACCACTGGACCAGGGTTTTGACCGGGCAGGCCCCAGTTGACTTTTGTTGACCTTTTGGGAAAAGGGTAAAGATCTTAGCTTTATCTATTGCAATTGATCTCCCCTAGCATTGTTTGATGATATTAAGTCAATTTTGGTCAGATTCGATTGGTTTGGAGGCGAATGTTAGAGGAAAACCCCCGGTTGATCTTTGATTTGATTGCGGATCAAGGTAAGTGTTGGGTATAACTTTGATTTGAGGGAATTATGAACCCTTGAACTACATGTTAAGTGAACTACGTGTGAAACGACATATATGCGAGGTGACGAGGGTATATACGCCATCAAAATATTTATTTCCATGTTTTCTCGTACTTCAGGAATTATCTCATTCCATGCCTTAATTGTTACATGCTTTAATTGCTTTCTATACCGTAATTTGTTACTTGTCATTAATTATTCTTGTATTGAATTGTTCGTCTCTTCCATGACTCCATGATTAATTGCTACTTGCCTTAACTATTTTACTTGCACACCTTAATTGTCACGTACTTTACATGTCATGTTGTTTTTGTTGCATTCATTTATTTCCTTGTACTCATACTCTTTGATTGTAGAAATTTTTGTAAATGGGATTATTAGATTGTTTATGTTTATTGAAATTATTTGTGGATTGGGTTGCATGTCGCAACGGGAATTGAAGGATAATAAATTGAATTAGTAGAATAAGAGAGGATTTTGATATTGATAAATGATGATATGGTATAATAAGGGAAGTTTATGACATTGATTACGATGACATGGTGGGTTCGAGTAGCGCACCACAACTGATTGTATAGGTGACTCTTGATATTAATAAATGATGATTTGGTGAAATAAGGGAGGATTGTGTATTTACGATGTAATCGGGTTGCACTCCACAACGTATTGTGTGTGTTGTACTCATTGTTGTTATTGTGTTAGTTTTCAACATTTTTATATGAAATTACGAGGTCTGTTATTTTGGGCTTGCTGATTGTGAGGTTTGAGTTCATTTTCACAAATTAACTGCCTCCCTTTCATTTCCTGTTTTCCTTCCTTGTTATTATTATTATTATTATTATTATTATTATTATTATTATTATTATTATTATTATTATTATTATTATTATTATTATTATTATTATTATTATTATTATTATTATTATTATTATTATTATTATTATTATTATTATTATTATTATTATTATTATTATTATTATTATTATTATTATTATTATTATTATTATTATTATTATTATTATTATTATTATTATTATTATTATTATTATTATTATTATTATTATTATTATTATTATTATTATTATTATTATTATTATTATTATTATTATTATTATTATTATTATTATTATTATTATTATTATTATTATTATTATTATTATTATTATTATTATTATTATTATTATTATTATTATTATTATTATTATTATTATTATTATTATTATTATTATTATTATTATTATTATTATTATTATTATTATTATTATTATTATTATTATTATTATTATTATTATTATTATTATTATTATTATTATTATTATTATTATTATTATTATTATTATTATTATTATTATTATTATTATTATTATTATTATTATTATTATTATTATTATTATTATTATTATTATTATTATTATTATTATTATTATTATTATTATTATTATTATTATTATTATTATTATTATTATTATTATTATTATTATTATTATTATTATTATTATTATTATTATTATTATTATTATTATTATTATTATTATTATTATTATTATTATTATTATTATTATTATTATTATTATTATTATTATTATTATTATTATTATTATTATTATTATTATTATTATTATTATTATTATTATTATTATTATTATTATTATTATTATTATTATTATTATTATTATTATTATTATTATTATTATTATTATTATTATTATTATTATTATTATTATTATTATTATTATTATTATTATTATTATTAATGCATACAAGTTATTATAAGTGTCCCACTTTACTCTCGTCACTACTTCGTCGAGGTTAGACTCGACGCTTACAAAGTACATGGGGTCGCTTGAACTCATACTACACTCTGCACTTTTTGTGCAGATACCGGAGTTGGTCCTAGCAGCGTTCAGTAGATTTGCTCGGATCCAGTTCTTAACAGAGACTTATGGTACAACTACACGGTGTTCACATCCATGAAGTTCCATTCCCTCCTATCCTTACTATTTTATGAGTTTTGAAACAATATATTTTATTCAGACATTGTTTGTAGCATTCTAGATGTTCATGTACTCGTGATACCAGTTTCGGGGTTATGATTAAACTCACTATTCAGTATTTTTATACTACACTTTAGACTTATATCATTTCCACCGTTAATAAATTTTTAAAAATTAGTAAATTCTCTGTTCACATTGGCTTCCCTAGCAAGTAGATGTTAGGCACTATTATGACCCTGAGGTTAGGATTTTGGGTCGTGAAAAGTCGGTATCAGAGCACTAGGTTTCCTAGGTCTCACAAGTCATGAGCAAGCTTAGTAGAGTCTGGAGGATTGGTACTTATCTTCTATAGGCTATGGAGTTTTAGGAGAAAAATCACTTCTTTATTTCTCTATTGTGCGATTTCATTCTATCATTGATGATTGAACCAGTCTATTCTTGTTCTCTCGCAGATGGCGAGAACATGCACAACATATGTAGCCGGACAAGAGCCGGAGCCCCCTGTGGCAGCTACTACCAGGGGTAGACTGTACCCATCGAACCAGCTCAAGTCCCCGAGGGGTTCATAGCAACTTCAGTGCTTCAGGACGCTATAGTCCACTTGGTGGGCCTTATGGAGAGTGTGGCCCAGACCGGTGAATTTTCGGTGGAACCATCTGCTCTCAGGCTGGGGAAGGATCATAGACTCCCGCTACTCACACCTTGGAGCAGGTGACTCCCCTATATTAGACTCCAGCAGCCTAGCCAGTTGGGGTGGTTGTTGCAGCATAGGCCGGGGATAGGCACACTATGTCTTATGAGGCCTTGTTGAGGCTGGATATGTTTACCAAGCTTTTTTCTGTTCATTTCAGTGGTGCACCTTCTGAGGACCCACAGGATTACTTGGACCGTTTCCACGAGGTGTTGCGCAACATGGGTATTGTTGATACCCATGGGGTCAACTTGTAGTGTTCCAGATGACCGGTTCTGCTAATAGAAGGTGGAGAGATTATGTGTTGAATGGACAAGCTGGTTCGCCTACACTTACCCGGGATTAGTTTTCACAAACTATTTCTAGAGAAGTTCATTTCTTTCACTATGAGAGAGGAGTATCACAAATAGTTTAACCGCTTTCAGTAGGGTGGCATGACCATCACCCACTATAAGACTTGAAACCTGGACCCAGATCGCCATGCCATTGTTTTACTCCCTAGTGAGATGGAGAGAGTGAGAAGATTCATAGATGGGCTCACCTTCAATATCAGGCTACAAATGGACAAGGAGACCGGGGACGATATTTATTTCCAGAGGGCCGTAGATATTGCTAGGCGGGTCGAGATGGTTCATGGTCAGGAGAGGGGGCCATTATCTGATAAGAGGATTCTTCATTCCGGTGGTTTCAATGGTGCCTCATATGAAGGCATGGGTACTTTTGGTGGAGGCCATCCTCCTAGGCCATTTCAGCCAGTGCTTCAGACATTCCACAATTCCTCGGGTAGTCGTGGTTCTTATGTATCTCATCTTGGGCAGCCAGCCTATAGTGCACCATCGACTCCTATTAGTGCACCTCCGATCCAAAGCTACCACTGTGGTTATCCTGCTCGTTCGGGTTAGTTTCAGCTTCAGCATCCACAACAGTAGGATGGGTGTTTAGAGTGTGGGGGTACAGGTCACATTAGGAGGTACTGTCCTAGATTGTTGAGCAGCATGCCGAAACAGAGTTCTCGTGCCATGGTTCCAACACCGCTTGCTTCACCGCTCGATCAGCCGGCCAGAGGTAGAGGTTAGGCCATTAGAGGTGGAGGTCAGGTTGTTAGAGGTGGAGGCCACCCTGCTAGAGGCCGTCCGAGAGGTAGAGGTCAAAGTGGTGGTGCCCCGCTTCGTTTATATGCATTCTCAGCTAGACCTGAGGCCGAGTCATCTGACGTCATTATCACAGGAATTGTTCCAGTTTTCCATAGAGATGCTTCCGCTCTATTTGATCCGGGATCTACTTATTCCTTTGTGTCATCCTATTTTGCTTCATATCTGATTGTGCCGCGTGATTCTTTGAGTGCTCCTGTGTATGTGTCCACACATGTGGGTGATTCTATTATTGCAGATCGTGTCTATCACTCGTGTGTGAGTACTATTGGGAGTCATGAGACCAGTGTAGATATCCTACTTCTTGATATGGTGGACTTTGATGTTATTTTGGGCATGGATTGGCTGTCACCGTATCATGCTATATTAGACTACCATGCCAAGACCGTGACCTTAGCCATGCCAGGGTTACCTCGATTAGAGTGAAGAGGGAATCCTGGTCACTCAACCAACAACGTTATTTCTTATGTGAAGGCTCGGTGTATGGTCGAGAAGGGATGTTAAGGTTATTTGGCCTATATTCATGATTCTAGTGCGGAGGTTCCTTTCATGGTTTCAGTACCAGTTGTGCGTGAGTTTTTAGAGGTGTTTCGTGTAGATCTGCTAAGGAAGACACCCGGCAGAGATATTGACTTCTATATAGATTTGGCTCCGGGCACTCAGCCTATTTATATTCCACCATACCATATGGCCTCGTATGATTTGAAGGAATTGAAGGAGCAATTGCACAATTTTCTTGATAAGGGATTCATACCATCAGTTGAAGATTAGGGCATCAGATGTACTTAAGAAAACTTTTCAGACTCGGTATTGTGATGACCCAAAAGGTCATCCCGAGTAATTTTAGCTAAATTTGTGTTCTGAGGCCGTGAAAACCTCCTTATATCTCACCTCAATTTGTGTGCGCTGCCCGAGCATATAGTCGGGAAGCCGTTATGTCAAAAAATTGATAAAAATGATATTTTTGTGATGAAATTTGAATAAAGTTGACTTTGGTCAACATTTTTGGTAAACGGACCCAGACCCGTGATTTGATGATCCCGGAGGGTCCGTAGGAAAATATGGGACTTGGGCGTATGCCCGAAATCGAATTCCGAGGTGCCAAGTCTGAGAAATGAATTTTTGAAGAAAGTTATTTTCTGAAAAATATAGAGGTTTTTGAAAATGAGATTTGATGTGAAAACTGTGAAACCAGGCCCGTATTATGGTTCCGGAGCCCAGAACAGGTTCAATATGTCTTATATGTATTATCTGTGAAATTTGGTGAGAAACGGACTTAGTTTGACATGATTCAGATCGAAAATGGAAAAATTAGAAGTTTTTGAAATTTAGAGGAATTTCATTGATTTTGAGGCTTAATTCGATGTTTATGATGTTATTTTGGTGTTTTAATTACTTGAATAAGTCCGTAGGATGCTTATGAGTTCGTGTGTGTATTTGGTTTTGAGCCCCGAGGTCTCGGGGGAGTTTCAGGTAGGAGTTGGAGTGCCAAAAGCCTTAGAAAATCTGGTGTTTTAGTGCTGTAGCTGGTGTCTGGTGTGTTGCCCTATGCGATCGCATAGGTATAGCTGCGATCGCATAGCTTTGAGAAGGGGGAGGAGTCAGGTACACTGTGCGATCGCATAGGTGGGCCTGCAACCGCGTAGGGGTGAGCTGGGCCCGGGGGCTTGGGTAGCTTGCTCTGTGCGATCGCATTTGCACAGTCACGATCGCGGAGCTTTGGGGTCATTCAACTGTGCGATTGCATTTCCTCTCCCGCGATCGCATAGGTCTAAATCACCCAGTCATTTTTAAAGTCTAAAAACAGAATCCATTACGGGATTAGACCCAAATTTCATAATTTCTTCTTCTCCACTTAATCTTAGGCGATTTTTGCAAGAAAACTTCACCACAACTTCATAGGTATGTAAGCCTAGACTCATTTCCTTCAATATTTATCAACACCCATTAGATTTCTAGGCCTAAAACATGGAATTAAAGGGTATAAATTGGGGTTTTGGGTAGAGTTAGGGATTTTCGAATTTTTGTGAATTTGACCTCATTTTGGGGTCGGATTTCAAAAGAAATCGTATATTCGGGCTCGTGGGGGAATGGGTGATCGAGTTTTGGTCCGAACCTCCTATTTAGACCAAGCGGGCTCGGGGTCAAATTTTGGAATTTTTGGAAGAATGTTGGGAAATCTATAATTAGGCATTGAAATTGAATTGTTGAGTAATTATTGATGTTATTGAGTCAATTATGTCTAGATATGATTGTTTCGGGGTCGGATTTGAGAGGAAAACCGGTGCTAGAGGCTTGATTTGCATTCTTGGAGCCGAGGTAAGTGTTTGGCCTAACCTTAGCTTGAGAGAATAGGTATATAGTCTTATTTTCTATGTGTTATTACATGTCCAATGTATAGGTGAGGTGACGGGTACCTATATGTTGTGGTCAAGTATGCCCGTGAGTCAAACTTGATGAATTTCATAGTGTTCTTTGATATTCTCTGTGTTATGAATTAATTGTTATTCTGGAAGTGATACCTTGAGGATATATCATGATGTAGAATGTTATTGATTACTCGTTCGGTTGAGGATTATTTGTTAAATTATAACTCTGGGTGAGATTAGTTATAGTTGAGTCCCTTGTCGGGACGGTAGAATCCTTGTTGAATATTTCTATGCATTTGAGTTTCAGTTTGTTGAATTTTCCTGTCAAATTGTTGATTTTATACATGTTATGCACGAGGGGACATTCCGTGCCGAGTGATTGTGAGGTTATTCACAGGGGCACATTCTGTGCCGAGTGATTGTGAGGCTATTCACGGGGGCACATTCTGTGCCGAGTGATTGTGAGGTTATTCACGGGGGCACATTCCGTGCCGAATGTTTATTTATTTACACACGAGGGGACATTCCGTGTCGAATGATTGTGAGGTTATGCACGAGGGGACATTCCGTGCCAAGTGATTATTTATTTACGCACGAGGGGAGATTTTTTTCCGAGCGATTGTGAGGTTATGCACGAAGGGACGTTCCGTGCCGAGTGATTATTTATTTATGCACGAGGGGACATTCCGTGCTGAGCGATGGTGAGGTTATGCACAAGGGGACATGCCGTGCCATTTCTATATGTTTACTTGTTCAGAGGTGTTAATTCCTGTTGTTATTTATACATTCCAATTGTTATCTTATTCTGTTTCAGCTAGTTATTCCCCTTTTTCCCCAGCATGTTCTCCCCCGTTGTTGTATTTACTTGATTATTTCCTGTCATTATTTCCTGTATACTATTAAATTGCACAGGTGTTATGTGTGGTCGTGTCCTAGCCTCGTCACTACTTCGCCGGGGTTAGGCTCGACACTTACTCAGTACATGGGGTCGGTTGTACTGATGCTACACCTGCACTTCTTTATGTTGTGCAGATTACGGAGCCGGACCCAGTGGACATTGAGCGAGGGAGTATTCTTCAGTCCATGACGACACCGAGGTAGTCTTGTAGGCGCCCGCAGGACTTGGCGTCACCATCTATTTCTTTCCTTCTGTCTTATCTTGTATTTCTGGACAGCTACACTAGTATATTTCAGACTCATGTTTTTATTAAATCTTAGACTGTCTGTGAAATTGTGACACCAGTTCTGGGGTTATGTTTAAGGAAATTTTGTAAGATTTATTATTTAAGTTGTTGTAATTCTTATCTTCTGCATTCTTATTTCTATTTGTTCTTGTATTTCACTTTTTAAATGCTAAATAACAAAGAAATAAATTAGAATAATCAGTAACTTTGGCTTGTCTAGCGAGTTCAACGTTAGACGCCATCACGGCCTGAAGGTGGGATTTCGGGTCCTGAAGAGTTGGTATCAGAGCACTAGGTTGCCTAGGTCTCACAATTCATGGACAAACTTCTAGAGTCTGAGAGATCGGTACAGAGATGTCTGTACTTATCCCCAGAGGCTGCAAAGTTAGGAATAACTTCACATTTCTTCATCTCTATCGTGCTGTTTGAATTCTTAATGCTAACTGATTTTCTATTGTATTCTCTCGCAGATGGCGAGAACGCGTGCTTCCTCATCTACCGATCAACAGCTCGATCCTCCTGTTGCATCTCCTACGAGGGGCCGAGGATGAGGCCTTGCTAGAGGCCGAGGCAGAGCCAGGGCTCAGCCCAGAGCAACAACACCAGTAGAGGACCCACAAGTAGACTTTGCCGGTGAGATTCCTGCTCAGGCAGTTCAGTCGGACCAGCTCAGGTCCCAGAGGGGTTCATTGCCACCCCAGTTCTTCAGGACACTATGGTCCGTTTAATGGGCCTTATGGAGAGCGTGGCTCAGGCCGGTCTTCTTCCTATTGCACTAGCGTCTCTCAGGCTGGGGGAGGGACCCAGACTCCTGCTACCCACACACCAGAGCAGCTAGATCCTTAGTTCCAAACTCCAGCACCTCAGGCAGCTAGAGCAGCTCAGCCGAGTTTTGTGGCACAGACAGTTGAGGGGGCAGCTATGTCTGCCGACACTTTGTGGAGATTGGATATGTTCACCAAGCTATTTCCTACTACATTTACTGGTGCACCATCAGAGGATCCCCATGATTTCTTGGACAGTTTCTATGAGGTTCTTCGGAACATGGGCATCGTGGAGTCCAATGGAGTTGATTTTGCTACATTCCGTCTTTCTGGTACCGCCAATACTTGGTGGAGGGATTACTGTTTGATCCGACCAGCTGGGTCTTCGCCTTTGACTTGGGCTCAGTTGTCCGAGTTATTCTTGGAGAAGTTTCTACTAGTTACCCAGAGGGAGGATCTTCGGAGGCAGTTTGAGCGCCTCCAGCAAGGATCTATGACTGTTACACAGTGTGAGACCAAGTTCATTACTTTGGCCCGATCATGATACTCAATCGTGAGAGGGTGAGGAGGTTTATTGAGGGTCTAGCTCAGCCTATTAGACTCCAGATGGCCAGAGAGACAGGTACTGATATTTCATTCCAGGAGGCCGCCAATGTGGTTAGGCATATTGAGATGGTATTATCACAGGGCAGTGGTCAGGGGTCTGACAAGAGACCTCGCCATTCCGGTTGATTCAGTGGTGCCTCATTTGGAGGCAGAGATTCTTTTGGAATAGGTCATCCCCCTAGACCATTCCAGTCAGCACTCTAGATATCACACAGTGCACCACCAGCTCCTATCAGTGCACCACCATTTCAGAGCTTCCAGAGCGGTTATTCTGGTCGTCAAGGAAAGTTTCAGGGACAACATCCACAGCAGTCGAGGTCTTGCTTCACTTGTGGTGGTGTGGGGCACATTTCCAGGTTCTGCCCCAGAGCTTCTAGTGGTTCTCAGTATCAGGGTTTTGGTGCTATGATTCCCGCACCAGGTGCACCCCCACCCCCTCAGTCAGCTAGGGGTGGAGGTCGAGGTGCCAGAGGTGGAGGCCATACAGTTAGAGGTAAAGGGCAGGCCACGAGAGGTAGAGGTCAGCCTGCAGTGGGTAGACCCAGAGATGTTCAGGTTGGAGGGGTTCCGCCTCGATGCTATGCTATTCCTACCAGTCCTGAGGCTTAGGCCTCTGATGCAGGTATTACAGGTATGGTTTGAGTTTGCAGCAGAGATGCTTCGGTTTTATTTGATCCGGGTTCTACCTTATCCTATGTGTCTTCATATTTTTTCCCCTTATCTGAGTATGCCCCGTGATTCCCTGAGTACTTCTGTATATGTGTCTACAACGGTGGGTGATTCTATTGTGGTAGATCGAGTCTACCGTTCATGCTTAGTGGTTATTGGTGGTCTGGAGACTCAGGTAGATCTTTTGTTTCTTGATATGGCCGACTTTGATGTTATATTGGGGATGGATTGGTTATCTCCCTATCATGCTATTCTGGACTGTCATGCCAAGACAGTGACCTTGGCCTTGCCAGGGGTACTTCGATTGGAGTGGAGAGGGACTCCTAGTCATTCTTCCGGTAGAGTTATTTCATATATGAAGGCTCGACGCATGGTCGAGAAGGGTTGTTTGTCCTATTTGGCCTACGTTCATGATTGTACTATGGAGTCTGTGCCCGTGGTTCGTGAGTTCCCAGAGGTATTCCCTGCTGACCTGCCGGGTATGCCACCTGACAGGGATATTAACTTTTGTATTGAGTTGGCTCCGGGCACTCAGACCATTTCTACTCTGCCGTATCGTATGGCCCCACCAGAGCTGAAGGAGTTGAAGGATCAGTTGCAGGATTTGTTGGATAAAGGCTTCATTAGGCCTAGTGTTTCTCCTTGGGGTGCCCCAATGTTGTTCGTTAAGAAGAAAAATGGCTCAATGAGGATGTGTATTGACTACCGGCAGTTGAACAAGGTTACTATTAAGAATAAGTATCCTTTGCCGAGGATCGATGATTTATTTGACGAGCTTCAGGGTGCTTCAGTGTTTTCCAAGATAGATTTGAGATCTCGTTACCATCAGCTGAGGATTAGGGCGTCTGATGTTCCTAAGACAACCTTTCGTACTCGGTATGTGCATTATGAGTTCTTGGTGATGTCATTTGGGTTGACAAATTCCCCCGTTGCTTTTATGGAGTTGATGAACCGGGTGTTCAGGCCCTATTTGGACTCATTTGTGATTGTTTTCATTGATGATATTTTGATTTACTCCCGTAGCCGTGAGGAGCATGAGAAGCACCTTCGAGACGTCCTCCAGACTATGAAAGATAGTCAGTTGTATGCCAAATTTTCCAAGTGTGAGTTCTGGTTGAGTTCGGTTGCATTTCTAGGCCATGTGGTATCATCAGAGGGTATTCAGGTGGATCCCAAGAAGATTTCAGCAGTTAGAGATTGACCTAGGCCCACTTCAGCTACAGAAATTCGGAGTTTCTTGGGCTTAGCAGGTTATTATCGCCGGTTTGTGGAGGGGTTTTCATCCATTCCCGATGACCAAGTTGACCTAGAAGGTTGCCTCGTTCAGGTGGTCAGATGAGTGTGAGGCGAGCTTTCAGAAGCTCAAGATAGCCTTGACCACGGCATCGGTGTTAGTTTTGCCCACAGATTCAGGACCATATACCGTGTATTGTGATGCTTCACGGGTGGGACTTGGTGCAGTGTTGATGCAGGGTGGCAAGGTTATAGCCTATGCTTCTCGTCAGTTGAAGGTTCATGAGAAGAATTATCCAGTTCATGATTTAGAGTTAGCAGCTATTGTTCATGCGTAGAAGATTTGGAGGCATTATCTGTATGAGGTGCCATGTGAGGTGTTCACGGATCATAAGAGTTTGCAGTGTTTGTTCAGGCAGAAGGAGTTGAATATGAGGCAGAGCAGACGATTAGAGCTGCTGAAGGACTATGACATTACCATCTTATATCATCCGGGGAAGGCCAATGTAGTGGCTGATGTTTTGAACCGGAAGTCAGCCAATATGGGTAGTCTTGCTTATTTATCAGTCGGAGAATGACCGCTTGCTTTAGATGTTCAGGCTTTGGCCAACCGGTTCATGAGATTGGAGGTTTCTGAGACTGGCAGTGTTTTGGCCCATACTGTGGCCCGTTATTCATTGTATGATCGTATTCGGGCCAGGCAGTATGATGATCGTCATTGATGTGTTCTTAGATATACGGTCCGGCACGGAGGCGCCAAGCAGGTCACAGTTGATGATGAGGGAGTTTTGAGGATACATGGTCATATTTGTGTACCCGATGTTAATGGTATTCGTGAGTTGATATTGCAGGAGGCCCATAGTTCCTGGTATTCCAGTCATTCGGGCGCCGCAAAGATGTACCAGGACTTGCGGTAGCATTATTAGTGGCAGAGGATTAAGAAGAACATTGTAGCATATGTAGCTCAGTGCTTGAACCGTCAGCAGGTTAAGTACGAGCACCAAAAACACGGTGGTTTGATGCAGCAGATTGAGCTTCCCGAGTGGAAGTGGGAGCGAATCACCATGGATTTCGTAGTTAGGATCCCACAGACTCAGAGGATATTTGATGCGGTGTGGGTTATTGTGGATAGGTTGACCAAGTCAGCACACTTCATTCCTGTATCAGTTTCATATTCTTCGGAGAAGTTGGCAAAGATCTACATCAGGGAGATTGTTCTCCTACATGGTGTGCCTGTGTCCATTATATCTGACTGAGGTACTCAGTTTACCTCCCATTTTTGGAGGGTATTTCAGCGTGAGTTGGGCACACGGGTTGATTTGAGCACATCATTTCATCCTCAGACGGATGGACAGTCTGAGTGTACTATTCAGATTTTGGAGGATATGTTGCGAGCATGTGTCATTGATTTTGGAGGTTCATGGGACCAGTTCTTGCCTTTAGTTGAGTTTTCCTACAATAACAACTATTAGCCGAGCATTCAGATGGCTCCGTATGAGGCGTTGTATGGTAGGCGGTGTCGCCAGTTGGGTGGTTCGAGCCGGGAGAGGCTAGATTGTTGGGTTCAGAGTTAGTCCAGGATGCCTTGGATAAAGTGAAGATTATTCAGGATAGACTTTGTACAACTAAGTCCAGGAGGAAGAGTTATGCGGATCGCAGAGTCATGATTTGGCATTTATGATTGGACACCGGGTACTTCTTCAAGTGTCGCCCATGAAGGGCGTGATGAGGTTCGGAAGGAAGGGCAAGTTGAGCCCTAGGTACATTGGTCCATTTAAGATTCTGGATAAGGTGGGAAAGGTGGCCTACAGACTTTCTTTGCCACCTAGTTTATCAGCCGTACACCCGGTGTTTCATGTATCTATGCTTCGGAGGTATATTGCCGATCCCTCTCATGTACTTGACTTCAGCGGTGTCCAGTTGGACAAGGATCTAACTTATGAGGAGGAGCCCGTAGCCATATTAGCTCGACAGGTTCGTCAGTTGAGATCGAAGAGTTATCCTTCGATTCGTGTTCAGTGGAGAAGTTAGCCTGTTGAGGAAGCTACCTGGGAGTCAGAGTCCAATATGTGGAGCCGATATCCCCATCTTTTCCCCGATTCAGGTACCTTTCTATGTCCGTTCAAGGACGAACGGTTGTTTTAGAGGTGGAGATTGTGATGACCCAAAAGGTCATCTCGAATAATTTTAACTAAATCTGTGTTCCGAGGCCGTGAAAACCTCCTTATATGTCACCTCAATTTACGTGCGCAGCCCGGGCATATAACGAGGAAGCCGTTATGTGAAAAAGTTGATAAAAAAGATATTTTTGTGTTGAAATTTGAATAAAGTTGACTATGGTCAACATTTTTGGTAAACGGACCTGGACCTGTGATTTGATGGTCCCGGAGGGTCCATAGGAAAATATGGGACTTGGGCATATGCCTGGAATAGAATTCCGAGGTGCCAGGTCCGAGAAATGAATTTTTGAAGAAAATTATTTTCTGATAAATATAAAGGTTTTTGAAAATGAGATTTGATGTGAAACTGGGCCCGTATTATGGTTCCGGATCCCGGAACAAGTTCAATGTCTTATATGTGTTCTCTGTGAAATTTGGTGAGAAACGGACTTAGTTTGACGTGATTCAGATCGAAAATGGAAAAATTAGAAGTTTTTGAAATTTAGAGGAATTTCATTGTGTTTGAGGCTAAAGTCGATGTTTATGATGTTATTTTGGTGTTTTGATTACTTGAATAGGTCTGTAGGATGTTTATGAGGTCGTGTGTGTATTTGGTTTTGAGCCCCGAGGGCTCGGGGGAGTTTCGGGTAGGCGTCAGAGTGCAAAAAGCCTTAGAAAATCTGGTGTTTTAGTGCTGTAGCTGGTGTCTGGTGTGTTGCTCTATGCGATCACATAGGTATAGCTGTGATCGCATAGCTTTGAGAAGGGGGAGGAGTCAGGTACACTATGAGATCGCATAGGTGGGCCTGCGACCACACAAGCGTGTAGGTGAGCTGGGGGGAGGGGCTGGGTAGATTGCTCTGTGGGATCGCATTTGCACAGTCGTGATCGCGGAGCTTTGGGGTCATTCAAATGTGCGATCGCATTTCCTATCCCGCGATCGCATAGGTATGAATCACCCAGTCCATTTTAAAGTCCAAAAATAGAATCCATTACGAGATTAGACCCAAATTTCATAATTTCTTCTTCTCCACTTCATCTTAGGCGATTTTTCAAGAAAACTTCACCACAACTCCATAGGTATGTAAGCCTAGACTCATTTCCTTCAATATTTATCAACACCCATTAGATTTCTAAGCCTATAACATGGAATTAAAGGGTAGAAATTGGGGTTTTGGGTAGAGTTAGGGCTTTTCAAATTTTTGGGAATTTGACCTCGTTTTGGGGTCAGATTTCAAAAGAAATTGTATATTCGGGTTCGTGGGGGAATGGGTGATCAAGTTTTGGTCCGAACCTCGTGTTTGGACCAAGAATTCCCAGGGTTGAATTTTGGAATTTTTGGAAGAATGTTGGGAAATCTATAATTAGGCATTGAAATTGAATTGTTGAGTAATTATTGATGTTATTGAGTCGATTATGTCTAGATACGATTTTTTCGGAGTCGGATTGGAGAGGAAAAGCAGTGCTAGAGGCTTGATTTGCATTCTTGGAGCCGAGGTAAATGTATGGCCTAACCTTAGCTTGAGGGAATATATATAGAGTCTTATTTGCTATGTGTTATTCCATGTCCAACATATAAGTGAGGTGACGGGTACCTATATGTTGTGGTCAAGTATGCCCATGAGTCGAACTTGATGAATTTCATAGTGTTCTTGGATATTCTCTATGTTATGAATTAATTGTTATTCTAGAAGTGATACCTTGAGGATATATCATGATGTAGAATGTTATTGATTACTCGTTCGGTGAGGATTATTTTTTAAATTAAACCTCTGAGTGAGATTGGTTATAGCTGAGTCCCTTGCCGGGACGGTAGAATCCTTGTTGAATATTTCTGTGCATTTGAGGTTTCTATTTGTTGAATTTTCCTGTCAAATTGTTGATTTTATACATGTTATGCACGAGGGGACATTCGTGCCGAGAGATTGTGAGGTTATGCACGAGGGGACATTCTGTGCTGAGTGAATATTTATTGACGCACGAGGGGAAATTCCGTGCCGAGTGATTGTGAGGTTATGCACGAGGGGACATTCCATGCCGAGTGATTATTTATTTACGCACGAGGGGAAGTTCTTTGCCGAGCGATTGTGAGGTTATGCACGAGGGGACATTCGGTGCTGAGCGATGGTGAGGTTAAGCACGAAGGGACATGCCGTGCCGTTTCTGTATATTTACTTGTTCAGAGGTGTTAATTCCTGCTGTTATTTATACATTCCAATTGTTATCTTATTCTGTTGTTTCACCTAGTTATTCCCCTGTTTCCCCTGCATGTTCTCCCTCGTTGTTGTATTTACTTCATTATTTCCTGTCATTATTTCCTGTATACTATTGAATTGCACAGGTGTTATGTGTGGTCGTGTCCTAGCCTCGTCACTACTTTGCCGAGGTTAGGCTCGGCACTTACTCAGTACATGGGGTCGGTTGTATTGATGCTACACTTGCACTTCTTTATGTTGTGCAGATTACGGAGCCGGACCCAGTGGACATTGAGCGAGGGAGTATCGTTCAGTCCACGGCGACACCGAGGTAGTCCTACAGGCGTTCGCAGGCCTTGGCGTCACCATCTATTTCGTTCCTTCTATCTTATCTTGTATTTCTAGACAGCTACACTTGTTTATTTCAGACTCATGTTTTTAGTAAATCTTAGATTGTCCGTGAAATTGTGACAACAGTTCTGGGGGTATGTTTAAGGAAATTTTGTAAGATTTATTATTTAAGTTGTTGAAATTCTTATCTTCCGCATTCTTATTTCTATTTGTTCTTGTATTTCACTTTTTAAATGCTAAACAACAAAGGAATAAATCAGAATAACCAGTAACGTTGGCTTGTCTAGCGGGTTCAACGTTAGACGCCATCACGGCCTGAAGGTGGGATTTCGGGTCGTGACAAGTATGGGCATTATGAGTTCCCAGTGATGTCATTTGGGTTGACAAATGCCCCAACAACATTTATGGATTTGAAGAAATGGGTATTTTAAGCCCTATTTTGATTCTTTGGTATCATATTCATTGATGATATCTTGACCTACTCCTGCACTCGAGAAGAGCATGATCAGCATCTTTAGATTGTAATTCAGACTCTGAGATAGTCAGTGATATGCCAAGTTTTTAAAATGTAAGTTTTGGTTGGACTCTGTTGCCATTTTGGAGCATGTTGTATCGGCCGAGGGAATTAAAGTGTATCCTAAGAAGATTGAAACGAAAAATTGGACTAGACCTACTTCATCTACAAAGATTCGAAGTTTCTTGGGTTTGGCGAGTTATTATCATCGGTTCATTGAACGGTTTTCATCCATAGCTGTCCCATTGACTAGATTGACCCAGAAGGGTGCTCCATCAGGTGGTCCGATGAGTGTGAGTTGAACTTTCAGAAGTTCAAGACTACTTTGCCTACAACGCTAGTGTTGGTGTTGCCCACAGGTTCAGGATCCTACTTCAAAGCTGGAGATTCCCGAGTGGAAGTGGGAGCGTATTACCATGGATTTTGTTGTTGGGCTCCCACGGACTTCAAAATTTGACACGGTATGGGTCATTGTGGACAGGTTGACCAAGTCGGCACATTTCATTCCAGTAGAAATTACCTATTCTTCAGAGCGGTTGGCTGAGATCTATATCTGTGAGATCATATGTCTTCATGGTGTGCCGGTGTCCATCATTTCAGATCGGGGTACGCAGTTCATGTTGCACTTCTGGAGAGCCGTACAACGTGAGTTAGGTACCCAAGTTGAGTTGAGTACATCATTTCACCCCTAGACGGATGGACTGTTCGAGCGCACCATTCAAATATTGGAGTATAGGCTTAGCGCTTGCGTTATGGATTTCGGGAGTTTTTGGGATTAGTTCTTTCCACTTGCGGAGTTTTCCTACAACAACAACTACCAGCCGATTATTTAGATGGCTCCCTATGAGGCATTATACAGGAGACTGTGTCGTTCGCCAGTTAGTTGGTTTGAGACCGGAGAGGCTCGGTTGTTGGGTACCGACTTGGTTTAGGATGCTGATGGTAGGCTATAATATTGTGTTTTAGTGGCTTATTGTACTCTAATTTACTGCAGTTTAATTGAGTTGGAGATTTAATCGCTAGTGTTTTGCACTAATTGTGTGTTTTATGCTTTGTAGGAGTGATTCCGATCTATGTAGATGTTATGGAATGAATTCAATCTATTAGGGAGCTTTGAAGTCTGAGTAAAAGCCCAAGAATTAAGTTTTGATCGTGTTCGAGGATCAACGGATGATAGTGCACTTTAAGAATGAAACGAAGAATCGAGCAGACATACTACATATTGTCCAGTAAAATGCACATAACATTCCGCTCAGAAATCCATTTGGGCTCCACAATATATCGATGGAAAGCTAATTAAAAGGGCTAAAACATTCATGTTTTACATTTTCACAAATCCACAACTGATACCACCCAGGTGTGCGAGCGCGCACTAGGCGCGGAATAGTGCGCAAAATGCGCGGCCGAGCATGTCTTGTCTGGGAAAAGTGTTCTATTTTGCATAGGAGAAGGTGTTTTTATTTGGGACCGAACCTAATTGGTATATATACATGAAAAAATGGTATTTTGAGGGCTTTTGGCATAAGTTAGACCTAAGGAGGCTAAGGAGAAGAGGGAGAAGCAAGAGCACAATGATTTCACCATTTATCCTCACTCAAGGCAAGAGTTTGGATGTTTTATGTTTTCCTTTGACTTAAACTTAATTGTGATTAATTTTTCCATATACATGGAGTAATTATTCCTTAGAGATTGATGGATTTTGTATTTTAATAATTGTTTGTGGATGTTAACTCTAGTTTTATGTATTGAATTATTTTGGGTGTTTTAATTGTTACATATATATACACATGTTTATGTAATCGAAAGAGGCGTACCTTGTGATGTTTTTGCATTATCTTGTTGGGTGGATTCATTGATTCTTATTAATAATCGAAAGAGACTGGTTGAATTTAGGTTTAGACCTCGTTAGGAGTGTGAACACCCAATTTTTGCCCTACAAGGAAATTACTCCTAAAATAATCAAAAAATAGTTTTAATAAATTTTAGGAACTTTTCTTTATTTAGTTACATTCAATGCGTGTTTAATAATCCTAAAATCATAAAATAAAATAAAAATCATAAAAAAATGTTCGAATCTTGATTTCATTAGCATGTTAGATTTTAAACTTCTTTTTAGGATTTAATTTCATTGTAAATGCATCTTCTAAAAAATCAAAAATTGCATTCATAGGTTAATTAATTAATTAGTTGCACTAGTCCGTCATTATATAAAATAAATGCATAGGCTAGCCGAGAAATAGATTTAAATTAAATTTGAGTCTAAAGTGGCTAATTCTGCAAAAGCATAAAAAGAAGAGAAGGTTGTTTCTTTGTTCATATGTTTATTGGAGCATGATGTTAATTTTTAGAATTGCAAAGTTTTGTTCTGAGTTGTTTTAACCGGATAAAGGGTCTATTAAATCACTGTAATTTGGCTTGTTTACTAATTTTGTTAATTTCGTTAATGAGATTGTGGTGTCATATTAGTTTTGTTTAAGAAATGTACAGAGTATGGGATATTGGAAAAGTTCTGTTAGTCATAACTTCCCATATCTCAAAAATTATTTTGCTTGTTAGATTTCTTGTGTTGTTAAATCTTAAATGTTCAAGTGTGTCGTGCATGCTGTTAAAGTTTTCTATTAAAAAGGAATTAGTGATGGTAGAAAGAGCACTTTGAAAATATTACATCAATTCAATTTGAATAGCCCGTGAAGTTTTCAAGTTTCCATATCAAACGATGCTAAACATCTGTGGTGTTCTAAATGCAAAAGAAGCCATGTGACCTCCTAACACGTTAGCTTTCTTTGGATACTACTTGTTTGGTGATTAATTTCAGTAAATTCCCATCTTCTGAGCAATTTTTATATGTCAAGTTTGTACGTTTAAAAAGGAATGAGCATGAAATCTCTTTTAGTAAAGGCACTCCACAATCACAGTCCCAAACCTTAGGGAAAAATAAACAACTTAGGAAAAATAATAGCTTTGCTTCAAATAAGCAATTAAATCATCGTGACCATAGTCATGATTTCATAATCTACATTCGAGTGGCAACTCATGCCCCCGACTCTAACTTCAAACAATAATAAAATCACATGTAGCAATCGCGGGTGCATTTCATGTGACGCGGTTGTGATGTGTCCAAAAACAACAAGTGCACGCCATCGTGACTTGTCCCAAGATAAATCCATAAATATAATTATTTATTTATTTATATACATATCCCATAAGCTAAAAATACCTCTTTTAGATAAAAAAATCCCAAAACTTAGAGAATAATTGAATATCGCCTCAAATAGGCATATTTAATCGTCATGACCATAGTCATGACTATATAATCTACACTCGGGTGTGGCAACTCATGTCCCCGACTCTAACTCAAAATAATAATAAAAATCAACATGTTGTAAATTGCGGGTATATTTCATGTGGCGCATTTACAATGTGTCCAAAAAAAATAACAAGTGCTCGTCATCGTGACTTGTATTAAAATAATTCCATAAATATTAAAAGCGGCTAAAAGTGAAAAAGGCTAAAATGCACAATAGATTTAAAAATATGTAAATAATCAGATAATTTAGGCCAAATATTAATAGTTAAGCGACCGTGCTAGAACCACGGAACTCGGGAGTGCCTAACACCTTCTCCCGGGTTAACAGAATTCCTTACTCGGATTTCTGGTCGCAGACAAATTAAAACAGAGTCTAAATTTCCTCGGTTTGGGATTTTAAAATAACACGGTGTCCCGGAGCATCGTCAAAAATCCATGTGGCGACTCTGAAAACTAAAATAAATCCCAAATCTGAATAATGTCACTTAAAGTGGAAAAACTCCCTTGTTACCCCTTCATCAATCAGGAGGGGTAGTGAAAAAGGAGGTGTGACAGCTCTGGCGACTCTGCTGGGGAGCGAACCCAGAATCTCTGGTTCAGGGTTTAAGAATTCGAGCTTAGAATAAACTGTTTTATTTGGCTTTATTATATGATTTTT
>ML431646.1:0-32506 GCA_005239525.1 Nicotiana knightiana
AGACTAATCTGTCTAAAACTTTAAATTTCATTCTTTTTAACAACTTGTGCCCTTAAATACCTCACGATTTACTTGTGCTTAATCTAGTAAATCCTTGATCCATATGAGTAAGATTTTTCAAACAATGTCTCTCTGATAACTGGAAAGCAACCTTAAATGTGTAAATTTTCTCCCAATTATCATTCAGAGTACAATGTTTCTGTTCATACCTGTATCCAGTAGTGTTTAGTTCAAATTACACAAATCCCTTTTTGTTCAATAGCCGAAGTAGGATTGGCCAAAAAGATTTGAAATAATTTAGGGCTAAATGTGGCCATAGCCCAAAATATGCTGTCCTTTAGGCTAATTAATATCATTTTAGGCAATCCTTTAGGTAGAATGATACCTTTAGTTTTGGGAAAATTCGGTCAAGAATCAAATGCTATTCCAAAATCACCATAATACACGCTCGGGAGTGGCAACTCATGCCCCCGACCCTATACTCCAAATAATAAATAAAATTGCACATAGCAATCACGGGTGCATTTCATGTAACGTGTTTGCAATATGTCCAAAGACAAACAAGTGTACGCCATCGTAACTTGTCTAAGATAAATTCATAGACGTCCTAATTAATTTTTTTTTTTAAAACTAAAATATTATTTCAAGAATAGAAAAACCTAAAGAATACTCATACAACGCCTCAAATAGGCATTGTAAAGCCGTCACGATCATAGTCTTGACTACTTAATCTACATTCGGGCGCGACAACTCATGTCCCCGTCTTCAACTTCAAATTATAATAAAAATCACATGTTATAATTACGGGTGCATTTCATGTGGCGTAATTATAATGTGTCTAAAAATGACAAGTGCACACCATCGTGACTTGTTTTCAAGATAAGTCCATAAATATTAAAAGCGGCTAAAAAGTGAAAAAGGTTAAAAGCACAAAAGGCAAAAATATGTAAATAACCAGACAATTTAGGACAAATAATAATAATTAAGCGATCGTGCTAGAACCACGGAATTCGGGAGTGCCTAACACCTTCTCCCGAATTAACAGAATTCCTTACTCGGATTTCTGGTCGCAGACAAATTAAAACAAAGTCAAAAATTTCCTCGGTTTGGGATTTTTAAAACAAAACGGTGTCCCGGAGCATCGTCAAAAATCCGGGTGGCGACTCTGAAAGTAAAATAAATTCCAAATCCAAATAATGTCACTTTAATTGGAAAAACTCCCTTATTACCCTTCATTAATCCAGGGGTAGTGGAAAAAGTAGGTGTGACACTAGGTACATTGGTCCATTTGAGATTCTGTATAAGGTAGGAGAGGTGGCCTACAGATTTGCCTTGCCACCTAGTTTGTCAGTCGTGCATCCGGTATTTCACGTATCTATGCTCCGGAGGTATATTGCGGATCCATCTCATGTACTTGACTTCAGTGGTGTCCAGTTGGACAAGGATTTGTCTTATGAGGAGGAGCCGATAGCCATATTAGACCGGCAGGTGCGACAGTTGAGATCGAAGAGTTATCCTTCGGTTCATGTTCAGTGGGGAGGTCAGCCTGTTGAGGCAGCTACTTGGGAGTCCGAGTCCGATATGTGGAGCCGATTTCCCCACATTTTCCCCTATTCAGGTACCTTTCTATGTCCGTTCGAGGACGAACGGTTGTTTTAGAGGTGGAGATTGTGATGACCCAAAAGGTCATCTTGTGTTAATTTAGCAAAAACTGTGTTCCAAGGCCCTGAAAGCCTCCGTTAATCTCACCTCAATGTGCGCGCGCAGCTCGGGCGTGTAGCCGGGAAGCCTTTATGTGGAAATGTGTTAAACAGTTGAATTGATGATAATTAATGGAATAAAGTTGACTTTGGTCAACATTTTTGGTAAACGAACCCGGACCCATGATTTGACGGTCTCGGAGGGTCCGTAAGAAAATATGCGACCTGGGCGTATGCCCGAAATCGAATTCCGAGGTCCCAAGTCCGAGAAATGAATTTTTAAAGGAAATTGTTGTCTGGAAATAATAAAGACTATTGAAAATGAACTTTGATGTGAAATATGTGTTACCGAGCCCGTATTATGGTTCCGGAGCCCGAAATAGGTTCAATATGTGTTATGTGAGTTATCTTTAAAATTTGAAAATAAACGGACTTGGTTTGACGTGTTTCGGATCAAAATTGGAAAATTTGATAGTTTATGAAGTTTGAGGAAATTCTACGGATTTTTGGGTTTAATTCATTGTTTTTATGCTATTTTAGTGGTTTAATTACTCGAATAAGTTCGTAGGATGATTTTGAAGGCGTGTGTATATTTAGCTTTGAGCCCCGAGGGCTCAGGTGAGTTTCGGGTAGGTGTCGGGCTGCAAAAGAGTTGGAAAAATCTAATGTTCTGTTGTTTCTGGTGTTCTGTGATTTGCCCTCCGCGATCGCGGTGTGATTCACGCGATCGCGATGTTCATATTTCTGGGGGTTGGGAAATTACCCTACGCGAACGCAGGGCCTAGGACGCGATCACAGAGCCTGGGGGTAGTGCTCTACGTGACCGCGAGGGGCCTCACGCGATCACATAGCGTTAAAGGGATCTGAGGGCAGGGTAGCGTGTTGCTCTACGCGAACGCGGTCGCTTGGTCGCGATCGCGATGGTCATTGTCCAGTACTCTCCGCGATCGCAACCCTCTCTTCGCGATCGCGTAAGCTTATTTCGCCCAGTCATTTTAAAGCCTTAATATGGGATTTTGATATCTTTCACCATTTTCTTCTTCTCCACTCTTCTTGGGCGGTTCTTAGGAGACCATTCCACCATAGCTTCGTACGTAAGTGTTCTTAACTCTAATTTCTTCCATTTTCCTTCATCAATCACTAGATTCTAGGTCTAATAACATGAAATCAAAGGTAGAAATTGGGGGTTTTGGGTAGAGTTAGGGCTTTTGGAAATTTTGGGAATTCAACCTCATTTTGGGGTCGGATTTCAAAACAAATTGTATATTCGAGATCATGGAGGAATGGGAGATCGGGTTTTGGTCCGAACCTCGAGTTTGGACCAAGAGGGCCCGGGGTCGAATTTTGATATTTTTGGAAGAATTATGGGAAATGTATAATTAGGCTTTGGGATTGAGTTATGGAATAATTATTGATGTTATTAAGTCAATTATGTCTAGATATTATCATTTCGGAGTCGGATTCAAGAGGAAAGGTCGTGATTGAGGCTTGACTTGCATTCTTGGAGCCGAGGTAAGTGTTTGGCCTAACCTTAGCTTGAGGGAATAGGTATAGAGTCTTATTTGCTATGTGTAATTCATGTCCAACGTATAGGTGAGGTGACGGGTACCTATATGTTGTGGTCAAGCATGATCGTGAGTCGAATTTTGATGAGTTATTTAATGTTCTTTGATATCCTCTGTGCTGTGAAGTGGTACCTTGGGGTTACTTCTTGACGTAGAAAGTTCTTGATTATGTGTTCGGTTGAGGTTTTTACTGTTGATATGATACTTCTGAGTGAGATTGGTTACAGCTGAGTCCCTTGCCGGGACAATAGAATTGTGTTGATTATGTCTGTACATTTGAAATGTCATTTTTTTAAACTTTCATATCAATTGTTGTTTTTATATTCATCATGCACGAGTGAACATTCCGTTCCGCTGATTATTATTTATGCACGAGGGAATATTCTGTGCCGATGATTATTATTTATGCACCAGGAAACATTTCGTGCCGATAATTATTACTTATGCACGAGGGAACATTCTGTGCCGATGATTATATTATTTATGCACAAGGGAATATTATGTGCCGATGACTATTATTTATGCACGAGGGAACATCCCGTGCTGAGTGATTATTATTTATGCGCGAGGGAACATTTTGCCGATGATTATATTTATGCACGAGGGAACATTCTGTGCCGATTGATTATTATTTATGCGCGAGGGGACATTCCGTACCGATTGATTATTATTTATGTGCGAGGGGACATTCTGTGCCGATTGATTATTATTTATGCGCGAGGGGACATTCCGTACCGATTGATTATTATTTATGTGCGAGGGGACATTCTGTGCCGATTGATTATTATTTATGCGCGAGGGGACATTCCGTACCGATTGATTATTATTTATGTGCGAGGGGACATTCTGTGCCGATTGATTATTATTGATGCACGAGGGGACATTCCATGCCGAGTCATTATTATTTATGCACGAAGGGGCATTCCGCGCCGTGTGATTTTGAGGTTATGCACGAGGGGTCATGCCGTGCCTTCTCCTGTCTATTTTACTTGTTTCGAGTTGTTATTTCCTGCTTTACTTCTACTTTCCAGTTAGTACTTGATTCTACTGTTTTAGCAATTGTTACCCCTTTTATCCCCAGTATGTTCTTCCCCGTAACTGTATTCTTGTTTATTTTCTGCTATACTATTGAACTGTACAGGTACAATTTGTTGTCGCGTCCTAGCCTCATCACTACTTCGCCGAGGCTAGGCTCGATACTCAGTACATGGGGTCGGTTGTACTGATGCTACACCTGCACTTCTTTATGTTGTGCAGATTACGCAGCCGAACCCAGTGGACCTCGTTAGGGGAGTATCCTCCATTCCATTCCAGACGACACCGAGGTAGTTCCGCAGGCGTTCGTGGATCTCGGCGTTACTGTCTATCTTTCATTCTGTCATCTATGTGTTTCCAGGCAGATATATCATTTTATTTCAAACTGTTGTAATTAGCCAAATCTTAGATTGGTTCGTAAGGTTGTGACTCCACTATTGGGTTTTGTACTTAAAGGTATTTCTTCGTTATTAGCTATTGTTATTAAGCTTTTGTTAATGCTTCCGCACTTTATCTCAATTATCTAGTCAGTGTTTGTTATTTTTACTTGTTAATAAATCAATTCAGTTAACACGTTGTCTTGCCTAGCGGGTGCAACGTTAGGCTCCATCACGGCCTGAAGGTGAGATTTCGGGTCGTGACAAGAGTTAAGAACGAACTTCGATTTACTCGAGCAAAGAAGAGAAGCAGCTCTAATAAGGATGGCAGCACAAAAGAAAATCATTGAACGATTCTACAACATGAAGGCTCATCTCAGATACTTCAAGATTTGGTACTTCGTTCTCAAAAAGGTTTTTCAATCAACAAAAATAGATGGAGCGGGAAAGTTAAACCCAAATTGGGAAGGTCCTTATAAAGTTCGAGGTATCGTTGGTAAAGGGGCTTATGAGTTAGAAACCATGGACAGAAAGGTATTAATTCGAATTGGAATGTTGATCATTTGAATAAATATTACTTCTAAGCAAGGAAAATACCCCTTGTCAGGTATCACTTAACTACGATTTTGTTTTGTGCAGTTAAAATTATACTAACAATTTAGATGATTGGCAAAAAGCTAGCCCACACAAAATGATGATATTAGACAAGAAAGACATGCGGGATACAAAATCATTCCTGGTCTAGGGTTACATCCTTTCTGATGGAAATAAAAAGGGTTAAGCAGTCATCATCTAAAAATATACCTCCAAGTCCCGATGTATTTTCCTTTTCAGGAAATGGACCACGTGGAAGGAATAATCAAGTGCTCGACATTTCATAATTCAAAACTTTAACACTTTGGGGACTATAGAAGGCAAAGAAGACTGAAAGACAAAGTAGACTAAGGAAGACTAAAAGAGCCAGAATTCGAGTCAAGCCTCGATCAACCCAAAAATCAAAAGTCAAGAGCTAATCAAGAGCCAAAACACAAGCCTATTCAAAAACCTTTGTAATAAGCTTTGATAAAGTGTAAACTCGGGGATGAATACTATAAGATCCTACGAGTAGTTAGGTTAAGGGCAAAGATTAGTTATGGGTTGCAAAATATATCCTAGAATTTTGTGAAATCTATTATAAGGAAAACAGTTACGTGGCATATGAATTAAATGGAAGTGACATGTGGCGCGTTGGTTCTGAAGAAGACACAGTGACACATGGAAAACGGCGGCAAAAAAGTCCCGCCATAAATACGTACCACTTCCCAAATATTCAATTGCAGAATATTCGGCAAGTGGGGAGACTATCGGTATTGGTAGAAAATAAATAATACACGTGAAATTATATGTGGCTGACAGGGCATGATACGTGATCATTAAGAAGATGACAACTGGAATGTTAACAATTAAAAGATGCACAAGTCACAAGAGGTACGAACAAATCACTCACGAGATAAACGGACGTTGTTGATCAAGCCTAAATTGTTCAGTGAAGAGACACAGACAGAATGAATCAAGACAGTAAAAAGGGAAGATTCATGAACCTCCGATTAATGAGGAAGGAGAATCAGAATCGTTACAGAATCTTCATGAACGGTTACGATTGCCAATTATAACCGTTCATTAATGCTCATATGACTCAGACATAAAAGGAAGGAAACGTTATATCTGTAAACCCTTATATAAGGGAAAAGAATTTCACTTGTAAAGATGTGTTCTGATTCTTATTCGAATACAATTGCTTTCTTTTGCTTTAAATTAATTATTTCTATATTTCTTGTCATGTTTATTTCCTTTCTTGAATGTACGGAATTTCTTGATTATTAGTAATCCGAGTTCTTTTAAAAATAGGTTTTGACCGAAAATCTTATTTTTTTGGTTAAACTGTCGCAAAGATATGCTTCAATTTTTTTTGGCAATCCCATAAAAGTTGGAGCCTCTTTTTCAAATTTTCAGCTGCATGAAACGAATATAACGAACCTTTCACCTTTTCATGAACTCAAGAGGTCAATCCAATATCTTTAAAATAAGGAATCTATTCCCTAGCTAATCCCTACGTTTGACAACTGATACATAAGCTAGGGTATTCAAATTTAATTAATGATATATGTGTGTGTGAGAGAGAGTTTTTATTGAATTTGACTCTAACCCGGATCCTCCTTCGACTATATACTTCTCGTAATTGGCTCTTCGCGCTATTGTACGAAGAACGAAGTTCTCCTTGTTTTGTAAAACAAGCAGCGATTGAAATATGGTTATTGGTTGCATAGGGATAGATGACAGTTGCGGGGATGGCTAAGGACGATATTGGACAAATTAATGATATATTCTGCAATTGCTTGAAGAGTTCAGTTTACAAAGTTGATTTTGCGTGGGTGATAATTTCTTGGCAGTTTACAAAGCTGACGACTTTTATCCAGGGCAGTCGAGGCTATCAAATTATCAAGTTCAAGGGGTAACTAGGCCAATGTAAAGTTCAGATATATACTGAATAAAGTCCAGGGGGTCTTGATCTATTTTGTGTAATAATTCTTTCTTTAGTACAAAATGTTAACAATTTGGAACAATACTAGTAACCCAAAAAAAATATTTGTAAATCCTCTTTTCTCTTTGTAATTTTTGCAAATCTTTTTTTTCTTTTTCAAATTTATCCCTAGAGTACTTGATTCGGTTACATTTGTCCTTCATGTACCTTTCCATCCATGAAAGTATATATCGCACTAATTTCGTTCTATATTTTCCCCTTCTCCTACTGGCGCATCCAGCTTATCTTAGCTTAGACATTTGCTTCAATATATAGTCGCATAGACCAAAAAAATCCAAATTTATTTCTAATTAATTTCTAAACGAGAATATGACGAGGGGTATAAAATATCAGAAGTGGTCCAGAATCGAGAATATGATCAAAAGTGGTGTAACAATAAATATGCGCTCTTAGATGGTGGTACATACGTATAAGTCAGTGGATTCCAGGCCCAATATAGATATTGACTTGTACACAAGGTAGTGGCCAACTTCTTTAATCTAGTCTAGCATATATATAATTCACTTACGGAGTAGAAAATTAAGACAGTACGATTTTGAGTGGAAAAGATAATTTAAAAACATATTGTTGACTCTTCAGTTGATGAATGAGCACCTAATGGATTTACTTCACGTTTTCCCCGTAATAAGTTGGGCATAGCATTAATTAAGCTTTATATAGAACTAACATATATAATTGGGGACCAGCAAGAATTGTGATAAAGTGATAAATACGTACATACTTTTTCATTCGTAATTAAATATCTCAGGTTCGAACCTAGGGTATAACATTAATTTTGTTAGGGAGCATTAATTTTGCCCTCAATATTAGACTTTTCGATCCGAACTTGGATTTAGTACATCAGACTCTAATGCAGACCCAGATGGAAAAAAAATAAAAACAAATATAATGGGGAAACGTAGGAGTGGCTTGTTTTACGTGGTCATTAAATTAAAGTAGTGATTAGATAAAGTAATCCAGTGTGATGTCACGTAAATTAGATCACCGGAGTATTAGACGAATTGAAGTCAATTATTGCTATGGCCCTAGCTGTATATATAAATCAAGCTAGTTCTTGGCTGGTTCTTCCCAGCGCCAAGCAATGAACATTATATTATTGAACCATAACTAACGATCCACTAGAATCTCACTTATGGGTTTGGGAGGATAGAGTGTACGCAGACTTTACCCTACTCCGGAGGGATAGAAAGACTTTTTTCGGAAGACTTTCGGCTCTAGAAAATGAAACGAGACAATAAATCCATAACAACAAAAGAAATCAAAAAAATAATATCAGCATCGTAAGAGACAACAAATAAATGGAAGAGCAATAATACAATACTATGAAAAATGGAAAAATAGTATATATGAACACAACATAAGCTACTAGCAGTCCTAGACAAAAGACTATCCGACTAGTCGGCACAAAGTAGAAAAACGCTCAACTACCTCTAACGTTCAACCCTAATGCTCGACCTCCACACCTTCCGGTCAAGAGTAATAAGAAACATTAATATATCATTGGATATGGTTTATTTGATTAAAATGGTAGTTTTTCGAACTTCTCCTCTTATTTCATTTTCCACTTCTCCTTATATTTTTTTCTCCTTTCTTGTGGTGTTTATGCTGTATGCATGGCTCCTCTCTTTCTTTGTTCACCTTCTTTGGCTCCTGGAAAAATCATCCTTAGATATATATATATATATATATATATATATATATAGACATATTTAACATTCTAAGTTTCCATTTGAATTCTTCCTTTTGTAATAAGTGAGAAACATTCAGGTAGTCCGTAGTAATTGGTTTGATTATATTTAGTCAGGTAAAGCTTTCTTTGTTTTCTTTTGATATTTCATTTTCTACTAACTCTTTGATAAAGTTTTACCAAAAATCCTGACTTGCCATCCATACTTTAGTTTCAATGTGCGGCATTCTGTAACCACCTATGTGACTGTGTCTGTGATGCTTATAATCGTTATGGCGCCCCTTTGGATAGTATATGAGTTACTATGTAATTAAAAATGCCAATTTATTATATATTTATATGGACAAATAAAAGAAGAAGAAAATAAGAACAACAATGAACGATGCATAATTTTAGATGCCTATATTTCAAATAACAAGACAAGTGCTTGCGCAACCATAACAACAATTCCAATGTTATTTATTAGTAATTCATTATTAAAAAAATAATTTATGATCATAAAACCATACATAAAAAAAGGGTTTGTGCAATTTAAGAAGAAACGTGTTTTTATATTAGGATTCTCAAAAACAATTACTTAAGTGGGATTTAAGCAAGGAACTTGGACCACCTATGTAGTTCCAAGTGTAAGTAACGGAGTATTATTTATTTGTAAGTAACGGAGTATATTTATTTCTCAATGTTCAGTCTTCTATAGAACAAAACCAAAAACTTCATTGTTAAAGACAAGACCAGGCGATGAAGACTAAACATCCCCGTTAAGTATCCTAGTACTCAATAACTGAGGACAAGTAAGAAATATTCTAAGCATTTTCCTATTTTTTTTCTTTTTCAATGAATGTTTTAACCTCTATATACGGATTTTATAATAAGAGAATTTTAATTTACATTATCATCAGGCCAACTGAAATATAATTATAAAATTTCTCAAAATAAATGGAACTAGCTAATTACCTCAGACACCTTGCTACAACATGTATATTATGAGTGTGTAAATTAAATTATTAAGAACTACGTACGACTACTCCATACAAATAAAAAGGGAGTATGTGGGAAATTTCCTCTATTAATTAAGCTTCGATGGTAGTTATGTCAGCGTATAACTAGGGCATTTATGAATTTTGTCGGAGGGACATTTGTCACAAGTCTTAACCAGACTTTTCACAACAAAACCCACTTCAGCATGGCCGAGTTGACTAAGCATGGGACTTCCCAAATGGGAAATCTAAAGTTAGAAACTCACTTGCATGCATCTTCGGCTGAATCTGTCGTACGGGGCTTGGCTAGTATATTTTGTTTTTCTGTATAATTTATGGCTTATTACACAATAACAGATTTACCTTGTGTGTTAGAAGAGTAATGGTTACGGGTTCCCCTGTTAACAAAAAAACAAGTAGTATATAACAGTAATATCATGAGATGGAAGGAGCAATTTTATGAAAAAAGATCTTGACATAATGCGAAATTAATTGTTGATCAACAGATAGAAACTCGAAAATGAAAATGTTACTCTGAAGTTAGATTCGGGTACCGTACGTAATAATTAACATCTACCAAAGATCTGTATAACATGTTTTGAACCAAAAAGCTCTTCAATAATTTCATGACTTCATGATGACTTTTTTCTTTAGTTAGTAGTATAATTGAATAATTTAATTTCACTTTCTTATAGGAATGTCAAATATGAAATCACAAGATTAAAGGATACTTTTGATTAAGATCATAGGAAGATTCTAAAAATTTCTTTACCGTCTTGAAGTTTATACTCGGACAGACAAAATAGAAATGATGAATGGAGCAGTAAAAATATTCCCACCTTTTTACTCTGTCATGTAAAACAGAAAGAATAAGAAAGAGTGGTCCATGATTATCCAAATCAGTGACACGTAATGTTTGGCTGGAATTAGCTTTTCTCTAGGTGCAAGTTTGGCATCTAATAACCCCTTCCTTAATTTGAAGTTTCTTAGTAATTAGCATCAGACTTCTCTTTGGAAGTTCACCAGCAATAACACTGACTTTAAAAAGGAAAACAAAATAACAAAGACGGAGAGATGGAAAGAGCAAGGCTTAGGTTACAGCTATACGTTTTAATATTAAAAAAATGTTAGTCCTTCTTGATTGAGAAACAATTAATTAAAATACTGGAGTAAATGGACCTGAAATTACCCTATAAATGGTTAGCTACCTCCATATAATTCTCAAGTCAAGCTCTTAGCTCTCTTTCGTTCTACTTAACTATTCCTCCCCAGTCCAAAACTCCCTTATTTATATATATATATTCACACAATTCAATACACAAATATATACAGCATGATGCACCCACGCAAAGCTTTTATATATATATTCAGAAGTGAGACATTAATGGAAGAGCGGAAATCCAGCGTTTTCTGAACTCTCTCCCTCAATGGCTGCTTATTATAATCATCATTATATATATATATATAGCCATGCTTCTATTTCTTGCAGCTTAATTAAAGAACAGCCATGAGAGGTTGAGTTCAGAAAACTCTGGCTTTCCTTGTTTCAATTAGCTAGCAAATTCGACAAGGAAGCATATCATCAAACCAGAGAGAAAATCATGTTGCTACGATCATGAATTGCTGATAGAATTTCACAAACGTACGTCAGGCCAGAACTAATTAATTCTTTTGGTTTTCGTCTTGGATTTCCGCTTTCTGTTCATCTTCTCTCCTAATTCCCATGCAGGTAGCATATATAAAAGAATCAGAGGATGCTGTTGTACGGAAGCCGAAGATCAAGAAATCTCTCAAATAATATGACCGGCCTCGACAAATTCTCAGCTATATATACATACTACTGTGAGCTCCAAACAGCGGCGTTTTACTTTGTATTCGTACTTCTACCCTTTTTCCACACAAGGATTAGATCGTCGCTTCGCTTCATTACCGGTAATCCTAAAAACGAAAACTAAGTTAAAGAGCATGGGGGTCACTACTGATTTTCATGAATAAAAGTTTGACAGTTTCGGTTGTTTTCATTCTCCTAACTAATTAACTCCTCAACAAATCAACTTCTCACCCGTCTAAACATGTGTCAAATTCTTTGTCATTTTAGAAGTTTAAGAGTAAATTAATTTTTTTTTTCTCTTCTACTCTTAATATTAAATGTTCTTGAAAATTACAAATACTTTAGTTATGACTTAATATTACATGAATAGAGAACATATGTTAACACATAAATAAGAATAAAATAGTCAAAAATCTTTCTTATTTAATACTTTTTTAAGGGACGTGTAAAAGAGAAACACGACAAATAATTTGAGACAGCAGGAGTAAACTTTTTTCACTTCGAAAATCCTAGTATGTAATTTCTTCGCGGTGTACTCTTGTATTTGATCTCATTATAAGCACGTGACTTACCCTATAACAGTTCAAAACTTCAAATATAGCGAAGGAGTCCTGTATTTTATGAAAAGGACAGCATTTGATTTTATTTTATTTTTCACGTAGGAACCAATTGATTTCGTATTTCTTCAAAATCTAAAGATAGTGACGGCCTACAGCAATTCTCATTTAAGATTGACTGATAGACTGCGACATGAAATGGGTTGGCCTTGATTTATGGGGTATTATCATTTTTATTGTGTGTCAGAAATTATTTATATTAAATAGCTGAAAAAGTATATATAAATTCAAATTTATATAATTTTTATATATAATATACATAATATGTATATATATATATATACAAAAAAATAAATATTTTTCAGCTATTATTTTGAGAGCGATTATACAGTGTCATTTTTCCATTTACAATAGGTAATAGAACCCATCTAATATCAAGACCCCTACACTGCCCAGAAGGGGCAAGTGCACATATAGCCAGTATCAGAGATGCTATTTAGAGATTAATCAGTACTAGTTTTGTCCTGAAATTTTAAAGTAAAAGTCTTAACTTCAAGACAATTCAGGCACTTTTATCCCGAAAAGTTTAATTGAAAAACTAAATTTATTATACACTAACTTATTTCTAAATAACAACCCTTTAGAGTGACTACATGATATAATTTCTACCAGTTTCTTCACAAACATCACAATTCCTAAAAAGAAGTTTGTTTGTTCTTTAATCCAATTTGTTGAAGGAGTTCCTTTGTTATTTAACTAAAGAGATTATTTGACACTTGATATGGACATTGGATTTTTTAACTCACAAAAAGGAAAAAGTATTTTTTGCATGTAATTTTACGAAAGGAAAACTGTATGGTGAGAAGTAAATTTTCATGCAGCACTAAAAGAGTATTGTTTATTCGTAAAATCGGATAACAATTAAATTTAATACACAGTTTTAAGGACATGTGGATTAATTCAATACAAGTGATGAATGATGTTAGATTAAGCAAATAAAAGACGTAATAAATGGCCAAACCAATGATAAGAGTGAGTCCGAGCTCGGTTAATGGCTTAACGGGAAACCTGCCTTCGGTTTCGAGTTTGCTTATGAAGAACTTATGAACAAAAACAAGAACTTTGAATAACTTTTAGAAACAGAAAGAACAAAAGCATATTGTCTTGGTATGCGTGCTACAATGTCTGATGAATAATAAGCTTCCCCTTTATAAAGTAAGGGAGTTTTATTCTAAGAACAATTTTTAAAAAGGTAAAAATCTTCCTTTTCGCTAATCATTGATTTTCTGCCGATACGGGCCGAGATGCACGCCATGATATCTGGTTGGGAACGGACACCACAACCATTTGTTAGTCATGTGCGGTTGTTTGGTAATGCTCTCTGAAGTCTTGGGACTCGAACTGGACCCGGAGGACGTGGTCCCGATGCCTCCGAGGGCAGATGTTTTGCTCGAGCCTTGATACGAGGACCTCCTCGTGCTGATTCTGATTCCATACGGTCACGTCCCTGCTCCATTTGCCTCGCCAAAAAATCGAGGCGCTTAATGAGCTCGGTTTTACCTGTATACAAGTGTATCTGACAAGGACCTCTTATCATTTAGATTATTGAAATCTTTTCTGATTACTAACAAAGTATTTGACAATTAATTGAACTAATCATTTTTAGGAAATTATCTATTATTTTCAATTGATTTAATTATTTTTAATGTAACCAAATAAATGTGGTAATGATAAATCCTTGTTCCATTAAACCATTTAAAATCATGGAAATAAAATAGAGATCAAATATGTGATATGTGTTCGAGGCACGAATTTTGGTTAGTCCTTCCCAATAAAATAACTTAAACAGATCTTTGTGGAATTTGATGACATCTGATATTCGATGACAGAAGTCCCTTGAAAGTGTTCATTCCCGGGTGTTGCTCAACCGCAGACGACTTTTAGGTCGAGAAACCCTCACGCAAACAGGACAAGGGTGAAGGAGCATCAAGGTACATATGCTCTGTGACCGGATACGTTCTTCCCATGGTTCGAAGGACTGCAATTGAGAAGGCAAAGACGTAGTAGTCCCCAGGCCCGAGGACGCCATTACTACCCACGTGGAGGGGTACTTAAGTGTTTGCACTTACCCCTTCACACTGGGCCTGGTGGACCCCATGGACCCGGTTGTTCTGGACTTTTGCAACAAGTGCGAAGTGTTCCTCGGGCAAATTCATTCGTTGCTATAGACGATTGTGATCCTCATCCGCTTCTTCATGAACAAGACCGAGTATTGTTGGTTCACGATAGATCATCTAATTCGATTATACAGTCCGTGAATTTTCCAAGGGGGACTAATCAAACTTACTCGCGGGGGCAGAAAGGCCCCTTTTTCGAGTATTGACGAAGATCGAGACCGGGGATGGCAGGGACGCTTTGTTCGGGTGAAGACCGAAGACTTGATTCCCCCCGAGTACATGACATTCCCTGAGAAGTGAAACGCATCCCGTAAGTGCAATATCTCTTCAAACGTCAAAGATTTTCTTTTCTTTTATTTTCTTTTTTATTTCTTACTTGTGGTTGTGCAGTTGTCGCCAGGGTTCCGAATGCGGTTCCCCGTCTAAAGGAATGGATCGAGGGGATCTGTACTCAGATGCCGTAATCCGAGCGCACATGGTGCGGACTCTCGAAGGGCCGATGGGAGGCCCGTTCTCATGGTAAGGCCTCTTTCTGAATAGTTAATACCATGTTTCTATATTTCGTTACACTAACTTGTCTTCCCCTTTGTTATTGCAGGTATGCCTAAGACTACTGATGTCGCCCAAATTCACACCAATGATTGGGATTGTGAAGCAATCGATACAATTATAATTAACCAGCTTGAAGTCAGGGTTGATTACTCAGGGAGCTTAGATGGGATTAGGTATATACTCGGACTAAGCGTATAACGTGCCTAAAATGCACTTCCACATACTTTGTTGATTTGATCTACTTCTAGATTAATGCTACTGTTTGTAAATGTAAAGCTAGAGAACGATATTTTTGGTGTTGTTGCTTTTCAAGTTTATAAAAGATCTAGGGATGTGACTTCCACCTAGGTGATTGCCTAACAGGTTGTGGGCTTTAGAGCAGGTTTCGTTGGTCGGGGTGTAATATAGCAATCAACACGCAATTACCCATTCGATACCTCTCAGTAATAGAGCGGTTTTTCCCAGTTTGACTTTCTCAAGTCCAAATGGTAATTCACAAAACAGTTGATATATGCTCAAGTCGGGTTTTACTATCTCTAGATTCAACCCTTTAATTGGGACTATCAATTTCTTGAGTTCATCCCAATTTCTTGTTAGCCATGTTTTCCTAGCCTTAGTATCTCTTTCTCAAGTAGAGACTAAGTCAATAAGGCATGAATCAATGTTTGAAACCATTAATTCTTAAACTAGAGCAAGAACTAGGCTAAATATCACACATTCAACCTTAAGTAAGTCCTAAATCAAACACTCATTAGGTACCCACATTAGGGTTAGGTCACAACCCTAGCTAGAAATTTAGCTACTCATAGATGAAAATGAAGAAACTAAAGAAGAAAAGATTATTAAACTCATATTAAATGATAAAGGGATGAAAATCCAATGTAAAATAGACAAACTATCATAAAATTTCCTAAAGAAATAAATAAAAACGGCTCTCTACTTTTAAATGTTCAAACTTAACCTAATTTTGACGAAAAAGACTATTTATACACAACTTAAATTTTTGGACAAAATTGCCCTTCCAGAGGTTCTGCGGCTGCAAAATTATGTGTGCGGTCCTCTTTTTGATGCAAATCTTGGCGGGAGGGACTTCTACGGCCGTACAATTCTAAATTGCGGTTGCACTTCTTCAGGTTCGGCGGACCGCACATTTATGAGTGCGGCCGCATTCTTGAGTTCTGCGGTCGCACAATAATAGTGCGGTCCGCACTTCTTCATGGACTCAGAACTCCAACTCTCTGATCTTCATCTTCTGCGGCCGCACAATTATTGTGCGGTCCGCACTTTGCAAGGCTTTTCTGACAGAGGTTCTTCAGGATGTGCGGGCGCAGACAAAATTCTGCGGTCCGCACTTGGCCATTTTGCTTGACTTTTGTCTTTGTCCAAAAATACTCCTGCAAGTAAGCACATTTTATCAGTTTTCGGGAATACTTTTAAGCATTTTTTAGCTAAAACAAAAGTAAAAAGAGCGCAAATAAGTAGCTAAAATCCCCACTTATCAACCATCGAACTAGCTCTTTGGAAAGGGACAAGGACGTGCCCCCGTCCGCTGATCCCTCTATTGCGAGGTAGCCCGAGTCTGCCACGGAGGAAAAGAAGAAAAAGAAAAGAAAACCTTCGGGCTCCGCGCGCTGCGAGGTGAAGAAACCAAAGAAAAGGATGGCCCGCAAGCCCAGGATGGGCTCTAGATCCCGGGTGCCGGATTGCGACTCTCTTCTCCGGCTTAGGGACGATCCATAGGATGAGATTATTTTTGCTACCCACAGGACGATATTTCCCGGGGAGCAGGAGGCAACCAAGGGGGAGACTCGTGAGGTCGACCCCTCTCAGACCAAGAGATCGATGTGGATACCCGGGGTGAGACTTCCCAGGACGCCGACTCTGCTCCAAAAAAAGCACCCGGTGTGATAGAGATTTTGAGGACACCGTCCTACACTGGTTCCATGCTAGAGGAGGCCCAAGCGAGAAAGGAAAATTCCAATGAGGGGGTCTATGGTGTGGACGATCCCCTTCACTCCTTTTTCGATGGCGTATACTCGTCTACTTTGGAAGACTTCTCTGGGCTTGGCGACCTAGAAGTTCCGAAGAAGGACGCATTGTCGGAAGCTAACGGGCCGAGCTCGAGCCCCAAATTAATCAAGCAGTTCCCTTCTCCGAATGTGGATCCAGGTCGCAATAGATCGATTATTCTGACCGTCCCGGAGGATGCCCAGGTTTTGTATGCTACTGTGGGAAAATCTAGTTACCTTTGTTGCCTGGTGACCGAGGAGGACCACGCAAAAATGAACGAGATGAATGTGTTGTGTCTTTTCAATGAGGCGCAGCAGGCGCTGAACCGAGTAAGGCATCATTACTTTCCTTCAAACTTTTACTTAGGTTTTTGATATTTCTCACGTTCTTCACCTTTTTGAAAGCCTCGGTGATTCATCACGAGAGCTTCTTTCGATACCGGTTGAGGTCAACCAGCTTGAGCTCGAGATCAAGGAGCTTGCCTAGAAAAAAGGACTTGTACAGGCTTCTCAACGAGCAACAAGAAGGGGTCATTAAGGCGGGAGCTTGCTGACTTTGTTGGAAAATGTAAAGGTTTTTGAAGTTAGAAACGAGGATCCGGTCGTAGTGGCTAACAACAATTCCTCGCAGGTCTAGCAGAAGATCGACCAGATCAACCAACTCCGAAAGGAGACCGCCAAGGCCAAGTTGTCTTTAGTGGCAGTTCAACTTCGGGTGGCGAAGGAAAAGGCTTATAAACGTGCTCAGCGAAATGAGTTTCTCCGAACACAACTAGGCTCTTCCATTGCTGAACGGGACACTTTTGGTAAAGAGCTTAAAATAACGAGGTCCAAGTTGGAGATAACCTCGGCCGACGCTAGCTAAATGGTGGCTCAATACAAGGCCGATGTCGAAGCAGCCGAGGCCCGCCTGAAGACCACTGCTGAGTACATGAGGCTACTATCCCGAAAGGAGACCCCGAAGAAATCCATGCCCAAATGATTCGACCTATATGCCGAGATCGAGAAGGAAAAAAGACATGAGGTAAACGCGAAGAAGCTAGCCAAACCCCAAAGTGAGGAGGGCTCTGAAGAATCCGAAGGCCCCGACGGTTCTGGTGATGAATCGGGCTCCGACGAACATCGGGCGTAAGTGCCTTAGGATATTTTATTTTTTGTATTTTATACATATTCTATTATCAAGGGTAACGGGTAGATTGGCGAAGATGTCGCACAACGCATCGGAGCGGGATGGATGAAGTGGAGGCTCGCTTCCGGTATTTTATGTGATAAGAATGTGCCGCCGATACTTAAGGGTAAGTTTTATCGAGTGGTGGTTCGACCGGCTATGCTGTATGGGACTGAGTGTTGGCCAGTCAAGAACTCCCACGTGCAGAAGATGAAAGTAGCAGAGATGAGGATGTTGAGATGGATGTGTGGGTGTACCAGGAGAGATAGGATTAAGAATGAAGTTATTTGGGACAGAGTGGGAGTAACCTCCGTGGAGGACAAGATGCGAGAGTCGAGACTGAGATGGTTTGGACATGTCAAGAGAAGAAGCATTGATGCTCATGTCAGGAGGTGTGAGAGGTTGGCCATGGAGTGTTTGAGAAGAATTTGAGGTAGGCCTAAGAAGTACTGGGGAGAGGTGATTAGACAGGACATGGCGTTGCTTCAGCTCACTGAGGACATGACCCTTTTGATAGGAGGGTGTGGAGGTCGAGGATTGAGATAGAAGGTTAGTGAGTAGTTTTTAGTTGTTCACTGATAGTCTTAGTAGCATGAATGTCCCTTCATATTCTTAGATTTTTATTACGTTATGTGGTTTTGTTCGCCTCAGGTATTGTATTCTCCATTGCTATTATTTGGTACTACTTATCCTTTGTCTCTCCCTTTTTATTTTCTATTCCTTCTTTCTTCCTTCCTTGCTTTCCTCTTATTCTTATTTCCCTTCCTGAGCCGAGGGTCTATTGGAAACAGCCTCTCTACCTACATTAGGTAGGGGTAAGGTCTGCGTACAGACTACCCTCCCCAGACCCCACCTGTTGGGAACATACTGGGTTTGTTGTTGTTGTATACATATTTTTGTTCAGTTCGAGGTTGTTTTTGTTGGGCCTTTGTAAATATATTCAGGAATATATAAAATTTCTCCCTTTTGGAAATTTCAAATCTCTACTATCTTAGCATCTTTTTATAATTGCAAATATTTCTAATGCCTAAGCACATAACCAAATGTAGTAGTAAGTCATTTATTTTTCGGAGGTACGAACAAAACCTGACCTCGATGCAATTTTTGCTTGAAACTACTGAAAACTCGGAGTGACCGAAAGTTTTACCAAGATGCTTAATTGTTCTTAGATGATGCCTTTGACGAGGGTTACCTTTTAACAGGTTTAGGATTTTTTTGAAGTCCTTGTGTTTTGATTACGCGCTTCGGATGTCTTTGAATCATTTTTTAGGGTGACCTTACCCTTTTAGGTTTAGGCACTGCCTAATAGGTTTCGTGCCTACGGGTTTTGATGACCCGAGCCACCCGAGCTCATTTCGGACGACAATCCCCGAGTGGGGGTAGCCCTTTAGGCTCGGATAGGGGTGGCCCTTGGGCTTGATAGTCCCCGGGTAATAATAGCCCTTAGGCTCGACGCTATAAGAAGAAAAAGTATGTAATAGCAAGGTAGAAACTTCCTTTTATTTATGTGTGTAACATACAAGATTGAAAGCGTGTAAAAGCTTGTATTGTCGCTAAGGTGACCTACGTGGGTACAATTCACTTGATCGTTTGGCCCTTACAATAACTCCTAACCACTGAGCCTAGATTGTTCGAGCACAAATTTTCCTTTCTTCCTTGCTAAAAATCTTGACCCGAGGGTGATGGCCCTAGTATTCTGGGTCAATCTTGAGAGGGCTCGGATATTGTTGATGAAACCATTGACTCCGATTTAAAACCGGTCTTCGATTCTAAGTTAGCACGATTTATTGTTTCCTTGTTAAAAACCTTGCTGGAAAACCCATTTGCAACAAAACTGGTTCAAGGGGAAAAGAGTGCAACGCGTGCATTCAGACCTAATAGTCATATTCTTCTTTGGTTGCCGCTTGCAAGTGTTAGTCTGATTCATAATATTAAAAAAGGGTAATGAGGTCGTACCTTAGCAGTAGTACCTCTTTAAGTGCGTCACGTTCCAGTTTGTTTGGTAGTTGTGCATCGTTTCCTGCTTCGAGTTTGTATGAACCTTTACCAGTAATCCCGATGACTCGATATGTCCCTTTCGAATTTGATCCATGCTTCCCCTCGTTCGGTTTCTGGGTGTGCGGTGTTACTTTTCTTAACACTAAGTCCCTGATATTGAAGTATCAGATGTTGGATCTTCGATTGTAATATCTTTCTATCCGTTGTTTCTAGGAGACCAACTGTACTAGGGCGGCCTCGCGCCTCTCATCCAATAGTTCCAGGCTCGTGCTTATGGCCTCACCGTTCGACCCTTCGATTGCATATCGGAGCCTGAGGCTCCATTCTTCCAATTTGACCGGTATTAGTACTTCGGCATCATAGACCAATGAAAATGGAGAGGCCTCGGTACTAGATTTTGAGGTTGTACAGTATGCCTCAAGACTTCGGGCAGAATTTCCTTCCATTTCCCCTTGGCATCGACCAACCTTTTCTTCAGGTTTTGAAGTATGGTCTTGTTTATAGATTCCGCCTGTACTTTATTGCCAGGGTGATAGGGTGTTGACAAGATATTTTTGATCTTATGGTCCTCGGAGAATTTTTTTACTTTGTTGCCGATGAACTGCTTCCCGTTATCACACACTATCTCGGTCGGTATTCCAAACCGGCATATTATGTGGTCCCAAACGAAGCCGACGACTTCTTTTTCTTGGGCCTTCTTAAACACTTGAGCTTCGACTCACTTAAAAAAATAGTCGGTCATAAATAATATGAATTAAGCCTTACCGGGTGCCCATGGCAGAGGATCGACAATGTACATTCCCCACTTCATGAACAACCAAGGTGACAAGAGCGAATGTAGTAGCTCTCCGGGTTGAGATAATTGGTGCATGTCTCTGGCAGCCGTCGCATCTGCGTACAAAGTCCTTTGCATCTTTCTCCATGTTGATCCAGTAATAGCCGGCTCTAATTATCTTACGAACCAAAGATTTTTCCCCCAAATGGTTTTCGCATGTGCCTTTGTGAACTTCCCTCAAAACATATTCGTTGTCTCCCGGCCCCAAGCATATGGCAAGTGGGCCATAGAACATTCTTCTGAACATAGTAACTTTGGATAGGCTAAACTTGGTCGCCTTCATGCGCAGAGCTCTCGATTCATTAGGATATGGTGTCAACTTCCCAGTCTCCAAGTAGTCTATTAACTTGTTTCTCCATTCCCAAGTTAAACTTGTTGAGTTTATTTGCATGTCCTTTTTCCACTACTGACTTCATGAGTTGTACGATCGTTCCTAAGCTGAATTCATCGTCGTCGATCGATGACCCAAGTTATCCAGAGCATCGGCTTCGCTATTTTGATCTCGGGGTACGTGTTGTAGGGTCCATTCGTTGAATCGATGCAGTGTTACCTGTAATTTGTAAAAGTACCTTCGCATTCGTTCTTCTTTTACTTCGAATGTCCCATTGACTTGATTTACCACAAGGAGGGAGTCACACTTATCTTCAACCACTTCGGCCCCCAGGCTTTTAGCCAATTCGAGACCTGCAATCATGGTCTCATACTCGGCCTTATTGTTAGTCAATTTCACAGTTCTAATAGATTGCCTAACTACGTTACCCGTAGGCGGCTTTAACACGATGCCAAGTCCGGACCCCTTTGCATTCGAGGCACCGTCCGTAAAGAGGGTCCAGATTTCTGAGGAAATCCTTGAGGTTAACAACAATTCCTTTTCCACTTCGGGTATTAAGGCTGACATAAAATCGACCACGAAGTCTGCCAAAATTTGAGATTTGATGGCAGTCCGAGGTCGATATTCAATATCGTACCCGCTAATTTTTATGGCCCATTTGGCCAACCAGTCTGAGAGCTCGGGTTTGTGCAATATGTTCCTTAGAGGGTAAGAAGTTATGAAGCGTATGGAGTGACATTGAAAATATGACTTTAACTTTCTGGAGGCGAGGATACCTTATTTCAGCCTCGCCTAGAGTTCTACTAACATAATAGACAGGAAAATGTGTACCTTCCTCTTCCCGGACTAAGACTACACTTATCGCTATCTTGGATACCGCTAAGTACAGGTATAACTGCTAGTCTGCCTTCGGAGTATGGAGCAAGGGTGGAATCTAAAGGTACCGTTTGAGTTCTTCCAAAGCTTGCCGGCACTCCGGGGTCCACGAAAAATTATTCTTCTTCTTCTTCAATAATGACAAGAACCAATGGCTCTTACCGGAAGACCTCGATATGAACCGACCCAGGGCGACTATGTGCCCGTTTAACCTCTGAACGACCTTGACACTGTCCACCATGGTAATATCTTCTATAGCTTTGATTTTATCGGGATTTATCTCGGTCCCTCGGTTGGACACCATGAACCCAAGGAACTTCCCGAATCCGACCATGAATGCACATTTCTCTGGGTTCAGCTTGATATTGTATTTCTTCAGTATGTTGAAGGTTTTCTGCAAATGTTTCCAATGGTCCTCTGCTCCCAGGGACTTAACTAACATGTCGTCAATATAAACTTCCATTGATTTTCCTATTTGTTCTTTAAACATCTTGTTAACTAGGCGTTGATAAGTGGCACCGGCGTATTTTAGTCCGAACGACATTACATTATAACAGTAGGTGCCGAATTTAGTGATAAAGAAATCTTTTTCAAGATCGCCCGGGTCCATCCAGATTTGGTTGTACCCGGAATAGGCGTCGAGAAAGCTGAGTATCTCGTGCCCGGTCGTTGCATCAATCATGCGATCGATGTTAGGTAAAGAACAAGAGTCCTTGGGGAACGCCTTGTTCAAGTCTTTGTAATCTACACACATTCTTAATTTATTTCCCTTATTAGGCACTACTACTATGTTAGCCAACCAATCCGGGAACTTAAATTCCCGAATGGAACCTAGTCTAAAGAGTTTGGATACCTCTTCTTTGATGAACGAATGCTTGACTTCGGACTGAGGCCTCCTCTTCTGTTTAACCGGGTGTAACTTTGGATCCAAGATTAGCTTGTGAGTGGTTATTTCTAGCTAGATCCCCGTCATGTCTATATGGGACCAAGCAAAACAATCTACGTTATCTATAAGGAAATTAATGAGTTTTTTCCTGAGCTCGGGAGTTAACCCTGTGCCCAGTTATACCTTCCGATCAGGCAAGTGTTCGATCAATATAACTTGCTCCAGCTCCTTGACCGTTGCTTTGGTGGCGTCAAAATCGTCAGGGGTGATGAACGACCTAGGAACTCCGCAATCATCATCCTCGCCTGCTTCTTGCTTCTCCGGTTCGGTCGGGGCCGGTGTCGGTCAGTGCCATTTAGTTTTGTCTTTCCTAACTAGCTCCGGTTTCTTTGATGTTAAGAGTGCGGACATTGGGATCACCTCGTCGGCCGTGAACATTTTTTTTACGGCCGGCTGCTCTCCGTAAACCGTCTTGATCCCTCCCGGTGCATGGAACTTCAGTGCCTAGTGTAGTGTCGAGGGTATTGCCCTCATGTTGTGAATCAATGGCCTTACGAATAGTGCATTATATCTCATATTCCCTTCAATCACATGGAACTTCATTTCCGGAATGGTCCCTCGGTGTTCACTGTAAGGTTATCTCCTCTTTAGTAGTTTCGCATGCCATGTTGAATCCATTTAAAACCCAGACTACAGGCACTATTTGGTCTTGTAGATCCAGTTGCTCTACGACCCTCGATCTGATGATATTGGCCGAGCTACCTGGATCAATCAACACACGCTTAACTCAAGATATATTTATGAGTACAGATATTACCAGTGCATCGCTATGCGGTTGCACAATTCCTTCAGCGTCCTCATCGTTGAAAAGATATGGTTTCCTCCGACGTGTAATCTCGTGTTCATTTTTCCCTTGTAATGGACACCTTAGTGCGCTTTAGCATTGGCCCCTAGGGGACGTCGACTCTACCAATGATCATGTCGATGACGTGCTGAGGTTCCTCTTGCTCGGTCTGTTTGTTGGAGTCCCTATTCCTAAAGTTATCTTTGGCTTGATCACTCAGGAATTCCCGGAGGTGCTCGTTATTGAATAACCGGGCCACTTATTCTCTTAGTTGTCGGCAGTCTTCAGTCTTGTGGTTGTGAGTGCCATGATACTTACACGTCATGTTGGGGTCTCTTTGGGCAGGATCGGACTACAATGGCCAAGGCCACTTGGTATTTTTGATGCGTTCGATGACAGATACGATGTCGATAACATCGACGGTATTCCAATAATCTCGGGCTCCCTGTCCCCGAGTGGCCTGTCGAAACCTTTTTTACTGCGTCCCTGGATATTGTGGCCTCGATCGCTCCTTTTTGCATTCCTCGTAGGGTTACATCTGGATCCGCTACCCCTTCGATCTCTGATATACGGTTGATATTGATCTCTGTTTGGTCTTGGTTCATGTTCGATGACTCTTTTAGACGTGTCATTAGTTCTGATGGGATAAACGGACCCGGAAGGGGCTCCAAGCTGATCATCCTCAACTCTGATTTTCGATTGGTATCTATTATGGATGTCAGCCAAATTACTGCCCGTTACCCTATCAAATTCTATTTCAGCTGATGTGAAGCCAATGAGCTTTAGGGGTTGAGTCTTTGAGTGAACGCTTGAACGGCCCAATCGTACGCAATCGGAGGCAGGTCCATTCGTTCCATTTGAAACCTCGACACGAATTCCCTGAGAATTTTGTTATCTTTTTATTTCAGTTTAAAGAGGTCTGATTTCTGGTCTCGACCTTGATGGCCTTGGCATGAGCTTTTACGAAGGCATCTGCAAGCATAGCAAACGAATCAATGCAATTAGTGGGTAGGCTGTGATACAATATCATTGCTCCTTTCGATAGGGGTTCTTCAAACTTTTTCAGCAGAACCTACTCGATTTTGTCATCTTCTAAGTCATTTCCCTTGACACGTGTAGGAGGTCACATGTTCATTTGGGTATGTGGTTCTGTTATTCTTTGGAATTTCGGGCATATAGAACTTATTCAAGATTGGTTTCGATGCCCGCTCGAAGGGAAAGGCTTTTGGACAAATTTCTTGGAATCCAGGCCTTTTAATATCGGGGGTGCTCCTGAGATTTGAACAACCCTGGAGTTATAGGTCTCCACTTTTTTGTCATTGGCTTCGATCTTCTTTTCCCCCGATTCCACCCGCTTTGTCAGTTCCTCAAGCATCTTTTTATTTCAGGGTTGTTACTGGGTTTAACTTCACCCGGCCTTTTCGTGGTTGGTTCATTTCTTAAGGTGTTTTTCTGGGATGGTTCGGGCTCAACTCTGTTGGGGGCACGGCTTTGGTTCTGTAGCCGGTCTATCACAACATGTTGAGCTTGCAACATTTCGAAGATCACCCGCAAATTGATCTCATTGCCTTCACCGTCGTGCGTACCCCGGGCTATTGATCGGGCTCCTCTGCGAATGTTGTTCTCGGGGTCGGTAGGCAAGTTTTTATTGATGGCCACATGTGCATTGGCATCGATTAGGTCACGACCGAAACTCCGTTGGGGTCAATAGGGGGCACCTTGTTGCTGGGCACTATATTGTTGTTCTCGTCATGGTGGCCAGACTCAGCATCAACATTCAAGTGAGCAGATTGAGAGTTTGACATTCTTAAATTGAACTGAAATTAAAATCTCAAAGAACAAGCGTAAAACAGAGTGTGTTATTGAAATTTGTATCAAATTACCACTATTATCCTTATCCCCACGGTGGGTGCCAAACTGTTTACCGTTAAAAATGGATAACAATTGAATCTATACGCAGTTTTAAGGATATGTGAATTAATTCAATACAAGTGATCAATGACGTTAGATTAAGAAAGTAAAAGACGTAATAAATGGCCAAACCAATGATAGGAGTGAGTCCAAGCTCGATTAATGGCTTAACGGGGAACCTGCCTTCGGTTCCGAGCTTGCAATTATGAAGAACTTATGAACAAAAATGAAGAACTTTAAATAACTTTTAGAAATAGAAAGAACATAAGTATATTGCCTTGGTATACGTGTTAAAATGTCTAAATGAATAATATGTTTTCCCTTTATATAATAGGGGAGTTTTATCCCAAGTACAATTCTATGAAAGATAAAAATCTTTCTTTTTTGCTAATCACTGATTTTCTGTCGATACGGGCCGAGATTCACGCTGTGATATTCGATTGGGCATGGACATCATGGCCCTTTGTTAGTCGTGTGAGGGTTTTTGGTAATGCTCGCCGAAGTCTTGGGACTCGAACCGGATCTGGAGGACGTGGTACCTCCGAGGGCAGATATTTTGTTCGGGCCCTGATAGGAAGGGCTCCTCGCTCTGATTTCGATTCCTTTCGGTCACATCACTGCTCTGTTTGCCTCGTCGGGAAATGAGGGCGCTCAGTGGGCTCGGTTTTACCAGTATACAAGTGTATCTAATAAGGACCTCTTATCATTTAGATTACTGAAATCTATTCTGATTACAAACAAAGTATTTGACAATACGAATTATTTTTCAGAAATTATCTATTATTTTCAATGGATTTAATTATTTTTACGGGAACCAAATAAATGTGATAATGATAAACCTTGTTCCATTAAACCATTTAAAATCATGGAAATTGTTATAAATATATATTATATTATGGATGTTCATAAGCTTCCTGGAGAAGCTTATCCATATGGGACTCCGTCGTAAATATGTTTATCTATTTGGTACTCTATTGAAAATAAACTTCCTGAAGAAGCTTATCATTTCGGTACTCCTTTATGGATCAATACTACCCCCGGTAGAAGATTATTTATGTCTGGTACAGTAGCAGCTTGCAGTAGCAGCTTACAAGCTGTTGATGCAGGCAGGTTGCAAGCAACTCAATGAAATGATTTGCAGCAGCTTCTTATTAAACAGGTAGGTTGCAAGCAGCTCATGCAGACAGCTTACAAGCAGCTGAAGAAAAGTCTCGTAGCTGCTTCCTGAAAAGCCTCGCATCTGCTTCCTTTCTTCTATAAATAGAAGAGTTTTCAGTTCATTATGTACATCAATTTGAAGTTGAATAACATATCAATCTCTCCTATACTTGCCTTCGGTTTATTTACTTTACAGTAGTTATTTTATAACACGTTATCATCACGAGACTCAGTCTTGAGCACTTACTTTGAAAGATGTATTACTATATTTATCTTCGTCCAAAGGCATCAGTTCTCACTGTAAGTAAGATCAAACTGTTGTATTTATGGATTTCTACCTTTTTTACAGTGGTTTGAACGATTGATATTTCTTTGGCATCATTATTTTATTTCCATATTGGGAAAGTAAGCATGGAATAATTTCATGTTTGGCTTAAAAGTTTTACTATATCACTTTGTCTTATGAACGACAAATTATTTTCACTTGCTGCTTTGATATCTTGAAGTAGGTTTGTAGCAAAGGACTTGTGATATTAATATTTTGTAATTTCATCCCTTTGATAATATTAATTATTTATTTATTTTAAGTAAACAAAAGTTTATAACTACTAATCAGATTATATTGCATCATTAAGAGCTTTCACTATGGTTAGTATTTTCTTTCTTCATTGGGTTTATTTGATCTAAGGAATCTAATTGGTTCATTTGACAATTTATGCCTCAAATTTGTTCCTGAAGAACAAATTACAAAGAGACATCAAATTTGCTCCTGTAGCGCATCGCTTGAACTCCAGCAGAATTCATAAGAAACGTACGATCACCAGAAATTGTTGAATGTTTCGTATATCTCATTGTAACAAAATTTTGTTAACCACCAGAAGTGGTATATACCCATGACCACCAGAACTGATAATTTAGGCTTGCTATGGTTACAATGAAGATAAGTTAGAGAAAATTTCTCTCTATTACATACATACCTCGATTTGCTCCTGAAGTAGCAAATATATTAAAAGAGGTCAGACGCCATCACAATTTAATGTGGTTATTGCACGTTCAGATAATTATGCTCCATCTCTTGAAGGAAGAGAACTTTATATAATATTAATCCATTCCCTGAAGTGAATGTGACGATATTATTAAAGTTTGTAAATATGAACGTGCTCTTAATGTGAATATATTACGATTCACCTTCATAAGAGGTAATATGACTGAGAGAATATATATATATACTCAATATTTCATATTTTAAATTTGCTCCTAGAGTAGTAAAACAATTGAATTTTTCTCCTAAAGTAGGAAAATATTATGAAACTGTGTCTTTTTGTTCTTAAACAAAATAATGTGATATTCAAAGTTATTTTTGAAACACATTTTCATTACCTGGAGTGAATGAAAAAAATACCACAACTCACCTCCTGAAGAGCTAGAATAACGGAGGATATAAATATTATTTTGTGGCATAAAGATCATTACCACACAATATCTTGGATAATTTTATTAAATATCATTCTAAGGCAAAAGCATTCTTGTAGAATGTTTTCTACTGCAACCACATAAATATATTATGGTTAGTTATTGAGTTTCTCAAAGGAAATAACAACAGCTTATGTATCTTTCCCTGAAGGATGTAATGACTATGTGGTTGCCGCTTTGATATAAATTATTCATATGTTAATAGCGTTTCTCCCTGAAGGAGACATTCGTCACAAAGTTGGTGGTAAAAATATTGAAATTGTTAATTTATTACATTATAAATTTAGTATTGTCTTTCTATTGTTCATTTGATTACGATTTTTTTTTCTCATGACACTAGAATGTCTGAGAGATATTTGGTAGTACAAATTTATCAAAAACTCCTGAAAAGCTAATTGTTTGTCCAGAAGACACATGACACCAGTAGTGTCTGATAAATATTAGATTGTGAATAATAAACGGAGTCTTTCGAAGAGCTTATATACAAATATGTCATTCATATTATATGATTATGGTCAAAACATATGTTGTAGTAAACCTGAAGTTTACTAATACAAATGGCTATCATATTGAGACTACAAATGATTGAAAGATTAAAAATCTTCATGTTTCCACAATCATAGGGGATAAAATAATATGTATGTGAGAAGTTATCCCCCTTATTCTTCAATTTGTACTACACCATGTATCACAGTAAACCAGAAGTTTACTAATACAAAAGCAGTCACAATAAACCAGAAGTTTTACTGAGGCAAAAGTAGCTACAGTAAATCAAGACTTCACTGATATAAAAGTAGCCACAGTAAATCAGAAGTTTACTAATGCAAAAGTTTATGACATAGTAAACCAGAATTTTACTAAGAGATAGCACATGCCATGATAAACTTGAAGTTTTTATTTGCCATTTTTAAATGAGCTATTTGACAATTCAGATAAGCATATACTGAAGAACTGGAAGATTCTTCAAGAATTCTCTTGTGTTGCTTGTTCTCATAGTAAATTGATTATACCAGCTAAAGTTGGGACTAAGACCCTAATCTGAAATATATAAAAGGTGAATATGGGCTCATTCACTTATCATGTGAACCACTTATAGATGCATATATGAGATAGTTACATTATGTTTATTGTCAACCTGCAGTTTGACATGTGAAATTTCTTTTATCAATTAAGAACATAATTTTCAGATTATGAAATCAAGATAGTTTATCTTGATGATTCTGGTTTATATCCAATCTAGTTTAGCATTGAATACCTCCTATTAAAGGCTAAACTATTGCTTATGAGAACAAAGCTTCATGTGTTGGTCTAAGATTTTCTAAATTTCATACAGCAGTACTTGTATGCATCAGACCAAAAATATATGATAAGTCCTCCCCTTACAATTGGTTTAGGATCAGAAACCAAATATTTTTACTATCTAATAACTTTTGATGTGTGGTATATGATTAATTTCTATATTACAATACACAAAGATATGTCTCCCAAAGAAGATTGGGGATATATGTTAGTTTTTCTAACATTTGGGGGATGGAATGAACAACTGGAAAATACGCTATATGAATCGAATTATCATCCTCACTCAAAAGATAATTCAAGTCAAATGCCAGAAGCATTTGCTGATCCAAAATTAAATATCATATTTCAGCTGTGAATGCTCCTATTGTCCCTGAAGGATGGAGTTTACTGTACGCATGAAGCGTGATAGACCAATCGGTTCCAAAGGTAAGAATCCTTGTAAAGTATAGGAGCAAATAATCAAAATGATCATAATAAGGAGGAAATGAGCTCTATAAGAGCCCACGTCATAATATTTCATGAAACTCCAAAAGAAGTTCAGGTACCTGAAAATAAAAAAGTGATGAGATCTCACAAGTTATGTCACTTGTGAACCAATACAAAATGATCGTTGACGATATATTTGATACAATATAGTGCACAATATTGTAAAATATTGTGAGGGTCGGACCTGCAGTCCGGACACCTGAAGATGTCATGCCATTTAAATGCAAGTCATAACATATATGACTCATTTGATTAACTCTATATGAATATCCCTGAAAGATTTAAAATGCATGAAGCATATAGTTCAAAGTATCAAGAAATGTACTCGATCAGATTGAAAAGGTCATTGTACCGTTTAAAGTAATTTGGGCGCATATGGTATTATCGCCTCGGTGAATATTTGCTGAAAGAAGGTTACATAAGTGATGTTATTTGTCCAGGTATTTTTATAATGAAGATGTCATCAAAATTTGTTATCCTTGTTATTTATATTGATGACATAAATCTTGTTGGAACTCCAGAAGAGCTCCAAAAGGCAATTGAATATCTTAAGAAAGAATTTGAGATGAAAGATCTTGGAAACACAAAACTTTGTCTTAGTCTGCAAATTGAACATTTAGCACACGGGATCTTTATCTATCAATTTGCCTATACATAAAGGGCCTTAAAATACTTTTACATGGACAAAGCGCACCCATTTAGTACACTAATGATTGTTCGATTACTTGAAGTGAATAAGAATCTATTCCGACCTCTAGAAGAGGATGAGGAACTCCTTGGTCCTAAAATACTCTATCTCAGTGCAATTGGTGCACTTATGTATCCTACTAATGCTACAAAGGTGGTGCAGATCGTATTGGTTATGCACATGCAGGTTATTTATCTATTCCCCATAAAGCTCGATCTTAAATCCGGTATGTGTTTACATGTGGAGGTACTGTCATATCTTCACAAAGCAATCTATTGCTGCTACTTCTTCAAATTATGCTGAGATAATAACTATTCATGAAGCAAGTAGGAAATGTGTATGGTTGAGATCAGTGATTCATTTTATTCAAGAAAAATATGGTTTGGAATGTGATAAAGGATCCCAAAATTTTATACGAAGATAATGTTGCATGCATAGCCCAATTGAAGGGAGGATTTATAAAAAGAGATAGAACAAAGCACATTTCACCAAAATTATTCTACACACGTGATCTTCAGAAAAATAGTGACATTGATGTGCAACAAATCCGTTCAAGTGACAGTCTGACAGATTTATTCACTAAATCTTTGCCAACTTCAACTCTTGAGAAGATGGTATACAATATTGGAATGCAAAGACTCAAATATTAGAAACAAGGTTTTCATCAGGGGGAGTGAAATACGCGCTGCACTCTTTTTCCCTTACTAAGTTTTTTCATGAGGTTTTTCTTGTAAGGTTTTTAATGAGGCAACTGGAAATGCGTATTACTAAATATGTGTACTTGTGAACAACTAATTTTTTACCACACTCAAATGTTATACTATTTTAGTATAAATATTCCTATTAGGCCTAATATTGATGTTTTAAGCTTTTATCTTACACTTAGTAATTAAAATAAATAAATAAATAATAATACTCACATTCTTAAAGTACGAATATATATATATATATATATATATATATATATATATATATATGAAGTATCTTTTAATTAGAAATTAATAAGTAAACTATTATATATATATTTTTTTGTATAATTTAAACTATAGTGTAAATATTGAGTTTTCTTATTTTTGTAGTTTCCTTTAAGTCTAAAAGATGGAAAAAAAAATTTTATATATATATATAATTTTCCATCTTTTATCTAAGAATTAAAAAGAAAAAAAAAGTTTAAAAACATAAAAGAAAAAAAATACAAAACTAACGAAAAGAATCAAAAAATAATTTTGAGGCTAACAAACTTTATCTAAAAATAAAAAATCTGATTTTTTTTATTAGCTAACTAATCTAACAACAATCCTAATTACCCTACCTATTTTGTTTATCTTCATTTTTAAAATTCAAATAATTCTTAACTAACTCCCAAAATCTCTTTTTTCTTAGCCTCAAGTCTCTCAACCCCATTCTCCCACTCCAACTCCAACTCCAAGTCTAACTCCTCCATTCATCACACATATTCTCTCTCTCTCTCTCTCTCTCTCTCTCTCTCTCTCTCTCTCTCTCTC